>JAOBYE010732350.1:0-23260 GCA_025403585.1 Parazoanthus swiftii | reverse complement strand
CGACTTGTACCTTAGGATTGGGGACGTTCTCTTGTGAGACGACCAGTTTCTCTAAACATCCGACTAGATCAGATTTTGTACCCGTTCTCATTTTACCGTTTTGTGATAACGCTGTTGGATACACTTGATTCTCATGTTCGAAAAATTCATCCAGATTGCCATTTCGTACTTGCGAGGCAATATACAGCCGGGAAAAGAGGTTGCGGTCTTTCTTCAATGAAGTCAACTGTAGCTGTGAATTTGTCTTCTCTCGGACTGGAGGCCGACTAAAGAGAGGGAGATTGTTTCTCTTGATTGGATCTGAAATAGGTTTTATTTGACTGACAAGCCGCTCGCTAACGAAAGTGTCGTACTGTTCTTGGCCCAATTTCTCAATTTTATGTACAGTGTCAATAACGGCCGAGTCAGCAAGGTCTCTGCTGTCCAGTACAAGAAGATCGCTGCTGTTCTCGGTGAACGGGTTTCCCATTTCTTCTATCGTGTTGGCTAGACTTTTGACATCTCGTCCAAATGCCCTTTGCACATGCCTTGACTCCTCATGGTGACGTAAATCCTGACCTGTCCTTTGCTCAGTTGATAGTTCAAATTCTCGTAAAATTCTGGCCATCTCTGGCCCGGATACCATCCAGCGTTGCAAAGCAGAAGGATTTTCAGTCAGGCCTACGGCTCCACCGTCTCCCTTCACTGTGGCATTGTTCTGTTCGTGAGCATGGTCAATGGCAATGGCGGAAAATCTACGAGATGTCTCCTTTACAACAAATTTATCTTTCACGAATTTGCCAAACACAGTGGGGTGAGCCTCTTGCAGTGTAACCATGTCCCGTAGGTGTACAGGGATCCATCTTGAATAATGAATATGGCCTACATGTAAGGCAAAGAACCAAAGAACAATAGTGGTGAGCGCGTCTATGTAGAGCTGGAAGTTGGCCTCTCTCACAGCCCTCACAAAGATCACCACTGCTAACTCGATCTGCAGGATAAGTGACCAGAACTTGAACTGTGGGTATAGATCAGACTTGTTTGAACACCAATCTTCCAAGGACAACTGATTCTGCTCCGCTTCTAGGCTGCTGCAATACTCTAAGTCTCACATTTTTTCCCTCCTATGTACACTTAGCCCGAAGGCAGAGGCAGAGGCACGATCACACACTGGGCAGTTTACATTCTTGCTTGGGTCTGATTCCCTCGCTTTTCTGATAGCCCGCTTTCTGTCCAGTTCCGTTAAGCGATTTTGCTCAAACATCTTTACACCCATGTGCACCGCTGTTCTCCAGCTGCTGCGGTCATCTGCGATCTCAGTCCAGTTTGAAGGGGGGATACTACATAGGCGCAACGACCGCTTGACGTTGTCTTTGTAGCGCTTGATTTGACCGCCTGGTCGTCTCTTTCCAGCCACGAGTTCGGAACAAAATATTTGCTTCGGAATGCGATGGTCATGCATACGCACAACATGGCCGGACCACCTGAGCTGTGCAGCATAGATCATCGCCTCAATTCCTGTCAAGGTGGCACGTCTGAGGACATCTTGGTTGGTCACCCTTTCTTCCCATGAAATTCCCAGAATCTTTCGAAGACAACGAAGATGAAACTGATCAAGCTGTCTTAGGTGCCGTCGATAGCACGTCCAGGTCTCACACCCGTACAGCAGGGAAGGTATCACAATAGCTCTGTAAACTGCAATCTTTGTTTGAGACGAGATCCCACGTGCTCTCCACACCCTATTCTGCTTTTGATATCCTGCATGTAATCTCCTTATCAAGACTGCCATCTGCAGACAAATTTCTACCAAGGTAACAGAAGTGGTAAACTTTCTTAACCCTCCTCCAATATACCTTAATCCAGAACAGTCAAAACTGTATTTGTATTTCTTTAAAACCATACCAGTTTAAGTATATATAATATGTAATTTCAATTTTACTACCTTTAGAGGGCACTGTGAGCGAGCTAGGTGTCAAATGATCATTTTTGTTATTTTCAAGGTCTGTTGTAACTAAATTCACTGTTTGTTTATTATAAATACAATTTTTGTAATTTAACCAATAATAATTTACACTTTTTGACTGGTCTGCGGATAGTATAGACTAATTTAGGCATGCAGACCAGTAAAAAAAGAATTGTCTCCTTCCTGAGTTCAAAATCATACTTAATTTTTGCCTAAAAACACGGCACTGCTCTATACTCCAAGTACTTCAAATAAATGTGACATTTTTATCCATGGGTGCAGCTTATTTTTTGGGGGGGCGGAGGGGCAATGTTTATTAGAATTTCTTCTCTTGGAGGCAGTGTCTAATCAGTAGCAGCATTTTTGTTGGATGGAGTGTTTAAATGAGTAATTATGGTAAGTTAAAAACATACAGTTCTTCAGTGTAAAATGTCTGCACATCTAAAAGATCAAAGCTCTGCTCTCACAAATTAAGAACGTTTGTATAGACCCCCTCCCTCCCCCACACTTGCCAATTCAATCCCATTGACACTTAATTACTAATATGAATGTGATCATAGCATTATAAGCATTATAGTACTGTACCTATAGACGCTTGAAGTGTTTTCTGCTCTTGCTCTCCTTTCTATGTATGCAGGTAGTCTAACAGCTGCGTCCCAAGCAAATAATAACAAAATTAAATTTAATTAAAATGTAATACCAAATTTAATATCTTGAGATTGCGTGACTCCCAGCTACTCTACAGCTCTTGTTGATCGTTCACTGTTTAGTTACCGCGAATTTTGTTGTAGCTTTGAAATTATATCTGGAATTAATTTAGCCTGGATGCAGCCGGATGGTTACATTCATTTTGTTTTTTGAACCGAATCGTACACGCGATCACGCGTCTACAGACACTCTCTTCAACTTATATATATGCTGCCTGCACATTCAACTGCATATATTATGGTTGATTGGTTTCAAAGACCCGTTTTCCTCATTATATAAGTCATATATAGGGGGTCGAAGCGAAGAACTTATATTTAAGACATCGATTTTGTTTGTTAAGGTTTGTAGTTTAATGATGAGCACATATATGACTGATTGTATTAAAATGCATTGGTTTCGATTCCAACATCATAGCTTCTGTTTCCCTCCACTACAAAGTCGAGAAGCGCTGCATGGTCTGACCGAATACCGGATTGTACGCGGACTTGAAATATTCACAGTTTTTGCTGCACAGACTTAATGTCAGCTAGCACATCGACTGGCACTTGCTCATACAACTTATACAAGGACATGCACTGTTTACAGACATCAGTGCCAGTCTCTGATGTACTAAATTAAAAGCGCTTGACGTCCGAAGCGACGCGAAGCCGATCGAAGGTGCCATTTGTTGTTTACGTAGTTTCTAAATTATAAAGGTCAAAAGGATGATGTACAAAGTAATCCCCAGTAGATCGATGAAACATTAATAAGAATTTGCATAATAATGTTCCAACGCCATTTTGGACAACAACAACAACAACAAGGCCGGGTAGGCCTGGGACGAGCAAAAATCACACAATGTCTGTAACATCTCCCTTTCAACAAAAGAACAAATGTTAAAATATCAACTACAGTACTGTTCAGTTCCGTTTCCATGAATCACACTCTGAGCTGCAAAATAATCAACACTTCAAGTTAATTCAGTTCAAATCCAGTCAATAACAAGACAGTTTTAAACATAGTCATTGAAACGACGAGGTAGTTTCACAACACGTGTTCGTGTTCTACGCTCAGGTCCGCGGTGCAACGTTTCTGGGTTTTCTGGCACTGGTACAGGTTTCCTGTCAGTGGCTGGTTCTACTTGCACTGCTTCGTCGATTGGTGCAACAGGCAGGTCTGGCTCAGCTGATTCCAGTACCTCAGGTTCTGGCTCATTAAGTTGTTCCCGGGTTGTTCTGAGGAACTTTCTGTTTCTCCTGAACTCGCGTCCACCTACGTCTACTATGTATGAGCGAGGAGCTAGTTGCTCTAAGCATGTACCGAGTTGCCATCGCTTTTCTCGCTGGGACAGTGATGGTTTGACTCGCACAGTTTCTCCATTTTGCAACTCCGGCAATTCCTTTGAGCCACGGTTGTAATAGTGTTTAGCCTTCTGACGACGCTGTTCAGTTTTGTCAGGCACATTGTCCACTACTTTAGGCATCAGTAGTTTTATTTGCAGTTGGGAGTAATGTGCGTGTTCGACGAGACATTAGGCGCTGGGCGGGGCTGCTTTTCATATTTTCTGTTGGTGTGTTTCTCCAGTCCAGAATTGCTTTCCAGACATCCTGCCCATTACGCTTTGCTTTCTTTATTACTTTCTTAGCAATCTTCACTGCTGATTCAACTTTACCGTTTGACTGACTATGGTAGGGGGAGGTAGTGACATGATTAAACTCCCAGTCCCGGGTAAATCTTCTAAACTCATCACTGTCAAACTGTCCACCATTACCAGTAACAACTACATCAGGGACACCATAGCGACTAAAATGAACCTTGCTGTGATCAATAACTGTTTTAATGGTCATGTCTGACAGTTTATCTACTTCCCAGAAATCAGAATAAAAATCAACAGTGATTAGATGGTCCTCACCTTCAAGACTGAAAATGTCCATAGCCACTCGGATCAAAGGGCGCTCTGGAATTTCATGTTGCATTAACGGTTCTTTGCACTGCGACTGTTGATACTCGTTGCACGCGCTACACTGTCCTGTCATATCCTTTATTTCATTGCTCATATTAGGCCAGTAAAGGACATCTCTGGTCTTTCGCAGACATGACTGTGCTCCAAGGTGACTCGAGTGGATGCGAACTAGCATTTCTGGGCGCATTGACTTGGGAATAATAACTCGTGGCCCCTTGAATAGGACTCCATTCTGAACTGTAGGTTCATTACGATAGGCCCAGTACTCTCTGATGATCACTGGCACTTCTTACCTTTGTCTCTGGCCAACCTGTAAGAATGGTATTTTTCATCACTTGCAGTGCTGTGTCCTCCGCTTGCAGTGCTGTGTCCTCCACTGTCTGCTGCTGTATCTGTCGAAGGCGGTCATCTGTAACCTTAAGGGGGCCCTTATCCCTTTTTTGAGTGTTGGAACATGCAAGACTAATGCCATAGTGTGACTCAAATTTAATTCCAACACCTATAACACTATACATTTTCTGATTCAGCATATCTTATATATATTATGTCAATTATAATATTTGGGATCGGAGTCGGCACAAGGCATTTGGGCGGGGCCAAATTACAGGTACTAAAGATAAACAAGTTTCTAGTTCATGTCTGCCAGTTCATTTTTCTCAAACATGTCTGGAGCAATTAATCCAGTTTTATGCATGAGCAAGGAATACATTATGTAGCATGTCACTATGATTCAGTTTTTTCTCAAAGTTCATGGTTGCTATGGTAACGGCATTCAAAATAGTTTCAAGTTTTAAAGCTTGTATCTTTTGAAATAAAACTGCTTTCAAATATTTCAATCATAGGAACATAGACAATAGTCCATGCAATTTGTGTTGAAGATTTGAATAAAATATATGATGTTTTCTGCTCGGAAAGTCACTAAATTCCTGTTTTTGAGAAAAATGCAGCTAAAGTTGCAGTTCATCTTTCCAACACTGAAATAAGTCATTTCGACAGTTCTTATTATTATTTTTAGTTTGTTTTCTTTCGTTTTGAACCAGAACTATTTTTAGGCTTTTGTACTATCTTTCTTGGCTGAGGAACACTAAAAATCTCTTCATTAAAGGCGCCACTTTCATAAGTGACCCCCTCCATCTGCTTCCGCCTCTCTTCTTCTGCTAATTTGGCATTGCGAATCTTTGCCCTTGCATTCTGATATGTTGCAGTTTGCCTCTTGACTGACTGTTTCACTCTTTTTTTGTCTTTCTTTTGGCTTCCAAGTCGAGTGGTCCTGCTAGCAGGAATTTTGAGTTTAGCCATAAATGGATGGCGTCCCTTAGCCCCACAGTTGAATTGTATCGTAGCCGATGCGACAGCAATTTCAACACGATGATACCCATGATTTCTGTGTTTGGGGCATCTGTTCCATACCAGGGCATTCACAGATTCATTGGCATTCTGTGAATACCCTGGGACACATCGCTTGAGGAGTTTTTGGTCGCTCAGTCTGTCATACAATGGGGTTAAGAATTCTATAAAGACTGGATCCAGATGGTGGTCTTTATTTTGAAATGTCTTTTCACTTGAAGGATTTACTAGGTCTCGCTGATATGCACACCAGGATTCCTTTCCCTTTGGACAAAATTGGTGTCGCTCTGTCTCGTCACTTAGTTTCACAGAGTGATATAATGATGCTTTGATGGCAGTTTGCATGTTGGCAATCACATGATCAACTTGAGCTGCTGTCTTGGCACCCGGATCAACATTTCGTCTTATGGCTTTGCCATAGTATTTTTGGAGTGTGTCAATTGCCCCTCTGGTAAGGCGACCGGACCTGCCTCCAATTGGTCTACCATCAGAAGGTTTTTTCCCTTTGACCATATTCAGCAGGTTTTTCCCCATACGTTTCTGAACATGGCCAATGCAATCTAACTTGCTCACTCGCTTGCAGTCAGTATAGCCAAGCTGATGGCTTGTTTTGCATTCCTTGAAACTAGCAGACTTTACCCACTCTTTATACTCCTGTTTACCCTTATCCATTTGTTGATATTTTTTGCAAGTGCCACACACTCCATAAATGTCCCAAACCTCATGGTGTGCCTTACTGTCACCGTCACACACCATATTTGTGTAGCAGAAACCGTGCATCTGTACTGAACGACTCCACAATATTTTTGCCGCTGCTTTCTCCATAGCAGTACTTGATCCTGTAAAATTTTTCTGACACTCGCCACTTTCTTTGTGGTGTTGCTGCCATTCCTGCAGTTTCTCTGGGTCTTTTATATTGCTGCTTTGTTTACAAATCTCACAAACCTTTGCCATCACAGCATAGTCGAGCACTTTGCCAGTTTCAGCAGCGATGACAAAGCCCACCCCATAGTTTGCAGTGAAGCCCCTCTTGCTCCAGGTACCGTCGAAAGAAACAGCAATGTCAACAACTGAGTCCTCAGTAATTCCTGGATCATCTTCCATCATTTTACGCCTCAGCTCTGATGCAGCTTCTCTCATTTTTTCGTCAACAGTTTCTTTTGAAGCTTTATTTATGGATTTATTTTGTTTCTGATAGTTACAATCCCCTACAGGGGGAGGCAGATTCATAATTTCACATATTGTTGCAAGGGACTCTCGTCCCAAACCAACCTCACACATTGCATAGACAGCCCTTCGGTTCACATCAATGGTCTGTCCTCTTTTCTGGCTTGTCACTAAATGCACCCTATGTTTGCAAGCTGTACATTCAAAAAATAACGAATTACTCAGTCCATGTCTTTTGCTATATTCTTCCGATAACACAATTTCTCCATTTTTGCACTTGTGCGTCAATTTCATAGCTGTTTTCAAACTCTGGAGGTCAACAATTATATTTCCCTCGGGTTCTTTATAATATGGCTGTGCTGTCGATAGCGTGAAAGACTTCTCACTGACATGGGGCTGTTGCTCTTCGTCCGATTCGGAAATTTCGTGTTCGCAACTTAATTTCCTTAGTGAGGCTGCTTTAACTTCTTCAATGCTGGGGAATTCTTGTACCGATGTAGCAGCATTCTGATTCCCAGCAATATTATGAAAACCAGATAATGAACTGGCGTCTTCACGAGCGATTTCGCGCGTTTGTTTATTTCCGCGTGCAACTTGATTTCCCACATTTCCTGATATTTTCCACGCAGGAAAGCCCTTGAACCTCGGCTTTTCGCCTTCCAGCAGCAGTTCTTGCTTTGGGAGGCATTGCAGAATAAACTTACAGTCACAAATACAATAAAATTCTAAAACAACCACAAATAACTCGCTCGATAACTTTCGATTCGACAACTTTTTGCAGTTGCCATGGGGGGTATCAACTCATTGCTCTCGACACCCCAAAACTAGTTACCAGGCTCCTAAAAACATTGACGGCGCATTCTCTTTAGTTTTTGGTCAAATTAGACGGAATAAACGTTATTTTTTCAACCGCCGCGACGCCGTTTCCATGGCAACGAAACATAAACAAACCAAAACGGAATAAGCGCTTCTCAAAATATTGATTTTTTGGCTATTTGCAGTGAAGCAATGATGCTGAATACAGTCTTATTGTGTTCTCTAATGATGTTTTATCATAAAACGTACATTTTTCGAAAATCACACTCTGGATCGATTTTCAAAGTTTCAAAGGGATGAGCGTTACTGTTCTCAAGGAACTGCTCAAATGGCGTCTGCTCAAATGAAAATCTGTTCGACAGGTACACACTACTTTTATCGGTCTGTGCAAGAGCTGCTCTGGAGAGAGTATCTGCAATATACATCTCAGTCCCTTCTTGGTAGGTCACGTTGAGATTATATTTCTGTAGGCGAAGTAGCATACGCTGTAATCTCTGAGGAGCAGACAGCAGTGGTTTCCTGAAAATGATTTCAAGTGGCTTATGATTACTTCTCACATTTACACAGTCCCTGCCATGGATGTACTGATCAAAATGCTGTGTTGCAAACACAATGGCAAGACATTCCTTCTCAATAACTGGATATCGACGTTCAGTGGCAGTTAAAGTTCTAGAGGCAAAAGCCACTGGTTGGCATTTCTGAAGGAGGGCAGCACCGAGGCCCATGTCACTCGCATCGCACTGAACAGTGACTTCCTCTGTTGTATCATAATAACGAAGCACTGGGGTATCTGTCACCAACCAACCGTCACCAAGATTGCATAGGCTAGGTGCGATTTCTTCGTGGCTAGGCTTAGCCACAAAGTGCCAATGAATCCCAAAAAAGTTGCCGATAAAAGTGTCTGAAAGTTGCCAAAAAGTTGCTATTTTTTTCAAAAAGTTGCCGAAAAGTTGCTGAATTTCCAAAAAGTTGCCGAAAAGTTGCCAAAATTTTTCTGCTTTTCGTACCTTTTTTGGGTGTTAAAGATTAAAAATTCGCACATTGCTTCTTATCAAAACTTTTTTTGTCAAAGTCCAATCCTCTGATAATATCAGAGGTTCTTTCCATTTCACTTGATCAACAAATAGTCTATCAGAATGACATGAACAAAACATGGTTATATACACACATAATGAGCAGAACAGTTTTCATGTGACGTGTTGCCTTACACTCTTTCAGTATGAAATCCATTCACGTATGACTGAGTTTGGTGACGTCCTCTCATCAAACAATGGAATGCTTGTTTCTCTGGTTCTGATTGTAGCAGAGCATCACTGAAGCTTCAACAGTTTGCTCTAGGGCTGCATCTTGTTGGTTGATAAAGAAATTGTTCATGATGCTGAAAACTCTTTCAGCAGATGCAGGGCATGGTTGTAACAAAAGAACTTTCTTTACCACGGAGGACCAGTTGGGCAGGTTTGCTTCATTTCTCGACCACCATTGTAGCTTCTCTTCTTCTGTTTGCAAGTCTGCTCCATCTGCAAGTGCCAAGTATCTTGGAAGTTTAGCGGTAAGCCCTTGTATGATGGCATCATTATCAAGGAAACGGAACCTTCTTACTTGTACTGGACAACACAATCTGGCACTACGGAAGGCACGAACGTTCTCATAAAACTCTTGGCTAAACTTTCTCTGAAAAAACTGCAACCCCGGATAGATACATGCTTTGGCTTTGGCCACCAGCTGATTGTAAACAGGCACGTTTCTGACGGCTTGGCGGCGAGCTACTCCTTCCGCATTGGATACTGCAGCCAAGTGCTCATAACAACTGAAAACAAGCGGCCCGTCTCCCTCCAAATAATAAGTTACGGAGACAAAGTGAATTCCCCCATCAACAAATGCTGCTAGTTCTGTAGTATTTGTACTGAGCAATACACGACGCAGGAAAAACAACATGGCTGTTTGCAACTCACTTTAATCTCTACATGCATTATGGGTAATACACAACTACATAGCATTATGGTTACTCAATATATTACACTACTTTCCCTTTACAAACGAAATATGAACTTATAACAGATGAAAACAAAATGAACTAAACATAAATTACAAGTTTAGTCGGTCAACAGGTTTCCTGATTCGTTCTTATCGCCTCAAGATTACTGCCGATGATGGAATTGGTGTGTTTACATTCTCTGGCAAAGCGATTGGTAGCTGGGATGCACAGTCTGAAACTGGACTGTCATCTACACCCTGAGTATCTGGTGTAAGTTCCTCATATAACTCAGGAACAGTTAATTCTAAATCACTAGTTTCATTTAGCACCTTATCATGAGCTCTAATCAAATGATCTGCATGCACATACCTAGTTTTCCATCCAGTCTTAACCAGGTAAGTTCTAGGCCCGCAGACCTTAACTACCCTTCCCAAACACCACCTCTCAGTGTTACTACTTGCTTGTGTGTTTCTTACACGAACAGTATCATTCTCAAAGAAAGATCTGTCTTTATGGCACTTCAAATCCTTATACTCTTTCTGCTTACTTTGTTTACTTTCTATTGCTCGTGCTAAATCTGGCTTCACCGGTGCCGGAGGACAAAGCCGCTCAAAAAAGTAACGTCGCAAACCATGGCGGTAAGTTTGTAGCGAGCCTGGCTCGTATTATTTGCCTTTGTCATCTTTACTTGTCTGTCGAATTTCTATTAAACAATTTGGGGGGGGCTTCTTGTTTCGATATTTTGTTGAGGTCGAGCTGTTGGTGGTGTTTCTCTTCGTACCAAGAACGAAACCGGCGAACTGCAGTCGCAGCACTTTTCTTGGTGTTTTTGGCTTCCATGTCGTTTTTGAAAGCCTCAATTTCTTCCTCAGTAAAAGGTACAATACTGGCAGCTTGTGGCTCACTTCTTTCTGTACCCTCGCTGCTTTTTTCTGTCAAATGAGACATTTTTCCTCGACTTTGACTTTGTTGCCGTTTTCTCGTACTTGCGAGTGTTAATGGTTTTTTAAGTCTCTCCAAAAAGTCAATCTTTATCTCAAAATTCGGCAGCACACACTCTTGTGCAATTTCTGCAAAAGTTCTCTTTCGAATAAGGCCTTTTGACATTAAAAATTGCTTTTCTTTCAGTATATTATTTGGTGTAAATTTCAGTTTGTTTGTTATTGTGCTACCGAAACTAAAGAAAACACCGACATGTCGCGTATAACGTCTCGCCTCAGTGCACACTAAAAACATGCGATTCCATGTTAAATACCTTCTCGTCTATTCAATGATTAGCCAATCAGCTTGCGAGATTCATCCCTACTATGCGATTCAAATAAGAATGCCACAGTATTACCTCCACTCGGAGGGAGTTCGTCGAAGTATAACAACACCGCCTGAATGTCAAGGACATATCTGCCATCCAGGTAGCTCGGCTCGTCCTCAATTACTGCTACTTTTTTCCCTTGACCATCTGTTTTAATTTGGTCTTTTCTTCTTCATAAACATCGAAGAGGTAGTAATCCCGGAGCTGCGAAGATTTTGGGAAGGCACCACCGTTTATAACTCTGTCTTGTAAAAATCTTCTCATGACGGAGTTGTGCGATTTGTGCAGTGGCACATTGGTTCTGTGCCGGCCTAGATCCATTCGTGGCACTTTTTTCTTGTTGTGGCTCTGTTTTGCATTCGAGTGCAGTTTTATTGTCTGTTTTTACCCGTTGTGTTGATCTTTTACTTGTGTGACGTTGAACTAAGGTGTCTGTCAATAACCGATTTTTTTCTGATGATCTAAAAACATCCTTATAAGTGGAACAGAACAACAAGCTCTTGTTCTGGTGCATATTTTTTTCTCGTTCTCTTGCAGTTACACTGACAGCCAATTCGGAATTGTTTTTCTTCTCTTTTACTACAAATTTATCTTTAGTAAACAGAGTATAACAAAAAAGAACAAAATTTTTCGGTTTTTCCGCGCAAAGTAAGTCCTAGACAGATTGTTAATATAACGATAAATATAACTAGCTGAGAAAAACAAGTTTTCATCCAATTAGAATTGACGTTATTGTTACACTGGAGCCCAGGCGAGAATCGGTAGTGGCAAGGAACCCATGGTGGAATGATTTGTGAAAGTAGAAACGAATGAACGGAGCGTGTTTTTCTCGTTTTTTTCGATACTTTCGTTATTTCGGAGGGGAAAATAGCGAAAACTATGCAACTCAGTTGGGAGCCACTTTAAGTAAAAAGCTATGGTGGAGTTGCTAGAATATTGAAAACCTTCATGAGATATTTCTTTTAGGCATTCTTGCTTTTTCTTCGGTATAAGCTTCCTAATAGTAGACCAGATCTCAGAAAGTCATTTTCATTTTTATTTGCGTTTTGTCATTGTTCGTCTCTGTGGTTATAATCTTGTGTTCGTCTTCGTCTAGTGACCTATCACTCTCATCTCGTCTTCGTTTTAGTGAATTGTCGGTCACAAAGTCTCCTTGTAGGCGTCGTTTTGGCAATTTGTTGGTGGTGTTGTTTGTCATCTGGTTGTCGTGTTTCGTCGGGGCGTCTTTTGTTATGGTGTTCAGTTTTGTTAAGTCATATGCCCGTCACTGACGTTTCTTCCAGTCAAGATGTTCTTTGTATAGTCGTCCGTAGGCAATGAGTATGTTCTTCCATTTGTAGTTGGAGGGGTCGTGCACGGAAAGTTTGTCAGCGAATGATTTTTGCGTTGTTGCCGATGAGGATTGTGGTTGAAACTGGGGGTGAAACTGACAGAAAAGCGAGGAAGTTGTGAAGGCATTGTTCAATTTGAACAAACATCACCGGTACACCTTCGTGGCATAAAACTCGCTGGTCGTTTTCGTTCGTCTTCAACGTGAGTTTGTTTAACCTCGATGCTCTTTCGCTAATGTTCCCTGCGGGTAAGACACGCTCGTTGAACTGTTTGCTGTCTTTTTTTATCGCTGAGAGCTGACAAGTTTGTGCTTGTATACCGATTGTTGTGGTTTCGATGTCAAACACTTCAAACTCGTATATTGTGTTGTTATTGGATGAGATTGTGGGTTGTTTGAGCCGTTGCACAAACGTGGGGACACGTTTCTCAAACTCCTGCAGCGTCTGTTAACTGATATTTTAGTTAACTTCAAAATAGCATACTTGCGTTTCCAGAATTGGGATCTAAATTTAACCCAATCCCTGTAAGCGGGTCCCTCGTTTCTGGAATTTTCGGCAAGCTTGTTTCGGTTTCGATTTGCACTTTTTCTCTTGTACTGAAGGGATGACTTCCACACTTTGCCCTTTTTACTTTTTTGTCGACTTATTTGTAGTATTTGGTGCAGTGCAGGCCAGGCTCTATTTTGTGCTATACAGTACCGTAACAATTACTTAATAGAAGTTACTTTTACTGAGTGTGGATCACCCTGGAAAATGTATGTTTTTCTTTGAGTTAGTACAAAATTGACATAAGATTTTTTGGTATGAAATATTTTTCAACATCATACGAAACTTGCTGCTTGATGTGGGATTATGTTGTTGTGTCTTTATCTCCAGTTTAAACATTGTACTTGACACCTTAATAGGTCTACTGCTACATCTACATTTAGTTTTGTTTCTCATCGTCGGAGTCAAGGAAGTATAAAGCTCGTCTACGCTTCTTAACAGGATTTTGTTGCTCTTGATTGTCGCTAGAGCGACAGTAAAAGTTGATAGTGCAGCCAGTGTAATTCTGAGTTGCTGGATTTGTACTCCAAGCTTCTGATGGTGGCAATTGATACAACCATAAGCCAATCGGATTTATTCTGAAATATGGAAGAATCCATTGTGATAGTGGTGGTAATCCAGCCTGAGTAATGACCATGGTCTAATAAAATTGATTCTCGTTGCTGGTACTTGTTGCAAAGCTGTAGATTCCAGTTGCAGGGACGTGCATCGTAGAGGCGAGCAGCGGCGGATTAAGAGGAGTTGCGAAATTCTCGGGACCGTTCGATGCTGACCGGATAGTTCTTTTCTTTAAGATAGCGTTCAAGTGCACTCTGCATTATACCGTGTGACTCGGGTTCATAATCAAATGGATGTTGTTACTTTGTAAAATAATCTTTAGTTGACAGTGATTTGCACATTACTGCAACCCTAAAGCCATTCCGCATTTAAAGCAATTTCCAATTCTATTATTCTAAGGAAGAATTTTTGTTCCACAAACAATGCAAGATTTGCTCTTTGTCACACGGGAGGTGCCAACGATACTGCCTTCTGTTGTGACTGACATATCTGGGATTTCTTCGACAACGGGCAGTGGCTTTTTATGAGGGAGTGTATCTAGAACTGTGCATAAATACCCATCTGTGACATTTTTTGGAGGGTTCAGATACCTTTCATTGACCCTGATATTAGCAAAAACATATGTTTATCCCTGCGTAATGGTATTCACTTGATCCTTCCATAAAACAATCTTGATTTGATCCGATGGGTCTGCGAGAACTGCCTCCTGCTTTCTTAATGTTTGACGATTGCACTTGGTGGTAATTACACTGATAGTAATAGTAATAGTAATAGTAATAGTAACCTTTATTTCAAATCATATACATCGCAGCTCGAAAAGGTGAATTGCGTATAGTTTACAATTATAAAGAAAATGTATTAATAAAACCTATTTACAATAATATAAAATTTATGAAATATAAAATCTAATACGAGTTGTAATGACTAAAATATATAGTTATAGAGTCTAAGGCCCAAGGTTAGCGCGCATGCACATTGCTGGTATAAAAGAAAGTTTAAAACGGTTAGTGCGGATTCTAGGTACATTGTAAACGCGCGAGCGACGCATGTTATAAGATTCAGTGTGCCGTTCAGGCAAAAGAGCCGAAAGCTTGTGAGATGGGCTGGAGATTGTAAGAAATAATTTATCACAAAGAGACACACGCCTGTCATAGAGTGTAGCAGTTATTATATGGAGTTATTATAAGGAGTTGTTATATGAAAGGTCTGGAGATGTAATAGAGAGAGCGCGTCTCTGAACCCTTTCAAGGTCAGTCTATATGAGTTCTTCTTGTCTTTCTCTATATTTAAGAACTTTCATTATCACTGCCTGGCAGATTCGCGTATTGCCCATTGTAGATTTTCGGGCACTCCCTCTTTAGACCGATCACTAAATGCGCCAATCTTTCTACTAGCATTTTGTCTTTTTCTTTCCTTTCGCTGCTTGTCTTCACTGCGGCGATCCAGTTGTTTCATGAAGTTGGCTTTGGATGCGATAAAGCTATTAGTGTGGGATAAAAGAAAGTGACAAATTTTCCAACCCTGCCTACCCCTTTCTACCCCTTGCCGTAACACTAGAAACCAACAGAATATACTTGCCACTTTGTTCACTCATATCAGTTCTTCGAGGTTGTTAGTAGTCACTGTGTGAAGAAACACAACAGGAGTATTAAACCATTGTAAAATAGACTTTGGAATTCCGCTGGATTGTAGACAATCACATCGAGACTACTGTTCGAATGCTGCGTCTCTTTGTAGATTGAGGTCGTTTGATACTGCAAGTAATTGCATTCGGAGACTTCTGTTTTCAGCTTGGAGGGTTTTGTTTTCGTCTTGCAATTTGTTGACAGACTTCATCATACTGTTGGCTCAGGAAATCGAGTGAAGCCAGACATCGTTGCTCAACTCCTTCATCGACCCAAAGATTCCTGCATCAAACTCTTCCAATTTGTCACTTCCCATTGCACAGATTTACATTGATAGTACATTTTGCAAACAATGCCGAACCTGGGATAGACACGTATTCCTTTGTAATAACCTTAAAATCAGTTGCAAAACTACATGCAATGCCTTTGTTCTGTCTGCATTTGGGCCCAATAGCCCAGAAACTATTGCCAGATTCATATCATTTCCTTTATTTTCTTTTTTGTAAAGCGTTAGGCTTTTGGCTCGTTCTATCTCTTATAATCATTTTGTCTACACCAGCATTAATGAGACTTGATGCACATGTGACACGCAAAGAGTCAGCAGTTCTGCGTTTCAGGCCAGCTGTTTCACACATTTCTGGCAAAATGAAATCGAGAACATAGCTTTTGAAGACTTGGGCGGGCTTAGAATGGGCCTTTTTATAGATCTTTCTGTTTGCCACGTTTCGAAAATGGTTGCGCCAACATGTTATTATGTCTCGTTGATTTAGGAACGGACTCTTCGAAGTGAATGTTTTCTTCAGTACCACTAACTGGTGATTGAAACCTTCCTTGCGCCGTCTTGCAGTTCACGATCAGAAGTGAATGTAACCAGCACTAAACCAAACGTTACATACATTCTAACAAATCAATTTTTGTCCTTCTTTTTTCTGTATCCCGCGAGCGTAGTCTGTACTCCAAGAATCATTTCGATGGTGATGAACAATTTCCTTTGAAGTTTTGAACTGTTCAATGAACAATGCATTCAACATGCCTATTTTGATCGATTGGTAAGCTATTTCAAAAACTCATACTACGCGTTTGCATGGAAATTCCAAAAACCTCGAAAAAATAAAGGCACTCAGCTACTTCGCGGCCAGGTTCATTCATAGTTTCTTGGTGTTTGGAACCCCCATTCCAACACTCGTACTCGTTTTTGAAATATTTTAAATGTTATGCCTCGCCTACGCACAGTGTTGTTTCTCATTGCTCTGTAAGCTTCTCAGTTTCTCATGGTTCGCTTAAGAGGTACGAATTGCTTTGGGAGTTTCAGGGGCGATGAATTTATACTAGCCCAGATTTATTTTCTTTTTTGCTGGTCTTAGTTAGGGCGTGTTCATCCAAAACATCAGTGCATAGCTTTCAAGTTATTGTTGAAAGTTAATTCGTCAAATTCCTTAAACGATCTTAGTATTTTTTCTTATTGTTTTCTTATATTCCATTGATTTTCTATTGAGCGCAGTACAAAATTAACATATGATCACAAAGTCAAGGTTCGTAAGCGCCGGATTGTAATGCAAATGCTGGCAATGCTGATATCAATGGAACGATTTGAGATTGCGGCTTCTAACGCTGCTAATAAATCCTTTGTGAATGTTCCATTCACCAATTAGGGTTTATAAGCGGTAAGTTAAGGAAAGTGTTGTTGACCTAGTGTTATGTCGATGAGAAATCTTTTCAATTTATCTTGATTTGACATGCTGGTATAGAGTACCGGGCGTACAACAATATCCTCCACCACTTTAAGTGCAAAACGTACTATATATTATATCTTTTTTTGTACAAAATAATGATAAACAACGGACCAATTCATGCTTTAAAAAATGCTATTTGGTATGATATTGTTATGATATTTCCCCTCAGGAATGGATAAAAACACAGAAGTTATTAAAACAAGCAGTTAGCCAATGCCACAAAAAATATTTTTTTTAAAGAATTATTTCATTTTGTAGTGCCTATTGGGTGAGATATATTTTACTCTTTGGGCCACTCAATGAATATGGCAAAGGAGGAGATGGAGAAAAGTTAGGGGGCCTTAACCCCTTTATTTTTGTATAAGAGGGTCTCAAAACGTTTCAAGTTACATGTGCTATAAACCTTATTTTATACGATAATTAGAGCTGGGTCGTAAAAAATGTTTAATTATATTAAGCTTTGCTTAATATAATTGTTTTGCAAAACCAAATGATTTTCTCCTCCATCTCACTTTCTGTCATAAGTAATTACTGGTCTTTTAGAGCTCTCCAGAAACTAAGAAAAATAAACTCCAAGGCTTAACCAGTCTGTTTAGCTGTTTTCTTGTCAAACCAAACTTAACTCTCGGATATGCAAGTTCTGGTAACGTTATTATTACATCTACTTCAGCAAGCATAAGGATGTAAATGGATTTTAATCACTCAGTACAGAAGCATGACTGCGATCCGCCATCTTGGATCTACACACACATAACCACAGTGCTTTGCGCGCGTATCACTCTTGGGTCAAGGCCCCGGAAGTCAATACACTACAGTTATTTCCTCAAAAATTTTTAAATTGGGTTATTATTGAATTATTATTATTGAAGCTTACACGCTCAATATAAAAACTTGGTGAATCTGATTCTTTGACAACAAAGTCGATCCAGTTTCTGTCAGCCACAAATGTGCAGTGTTGCAACTGAAAATAGTACTAGTGTTTTGTGTTCACAGTGACCAAATTCCCACTTTGTTGGCAAATTCTCTTTCGTAGCAAAACAGTCTGAAGCGATTCATCAGGTTCAGTCTGAAGAATCTTTATCTCCAAAAGTCCATTTGAATCAGAAACTGAGGGGTCATACTCAAGTCCGTCAGGGCTTGCTCCAAAATACCCATCTTCATTATTTTGGGCTCGTTTGTCTTGTCGGCCTTTTTGCGCCATACATGATTTCTTTCAAAGCTTTTGTTGGTGAAATTGAGATCTTTTAAAAGTACTGCAATTCCGTGGCATCTGGAGGCAGCGATTCTTGCTTTACGTTCAGCATGCCAGTGTGTGCTCTCTGATTGGCTACCTGTCTTTTTTTCAATTTCAATAGCTTCTTCATTTGACACAAATAGTTTTTTCCTTATCCTCTCACACCTGTGTTTAATTTCATCAACTGACGTTTTTCAATTGGTGAAATGAGGTTTGTAGATGAATCAGCAGGACTTGATGTTTGTAGACTGGATAAACACTGGATAACTGGTTCGTTTTGTTTTTATTCGTGATCAATGCCAGGTAGAACGTGGCACCAACTTATGGCCTGGCCTGTCATCTTCTGAAGGTCTTCAAGTTGTGCCAACATCTCATCCAATTTTTCTTTTGGCCACTCTCGTTGGTGCGGGGCCCCTACACCTTTGCCTGGGCTAAACATTGCCTGTTGCACTGTTTCTTCTTTGGCATAGTTATGTTTACAAAACTTTGTCTGTGAGATTGGTTGTACCGGGCACTTTTGCTTTGGTGGCACACTATGTACATGGCTTCGAAGTGCACGAATCATCTGACTGCCTCTGACTTTGCGACATTTTCTTGCATACTTTATTCAAAGAGAAAAGTGTAGCGGACACATGATTGCACCTCCCATCCGTGCCAGCTGAACCTGCACATTTTCCTCTTAACACAGAACCGAGGGACGAAAAAACAATATAGCATGTAAACACCATGCTCTTCTTCATGGAAGGTAAAACCTTGCTCTTGACACAATGCTTACCTTCCTTGCTGAGGTAAAAAATGGATAGAACATGCTTAGATTTATAAAAATTAAAGATTTTCACCAGTGGCTTCGCTGTGGCTATTTCACAGTTCCAATCATGAAACCCCAAACTGTACCAAATGTTCTATGCTATTCAACCCTTAACAACAAGAAATACTCAGACACAGCTTGGAGAAATATTGAATGTGCCGCGGGTAACGGTCACCTTGTTTTATTTCAGACAACGACAGGACTACAACAGTAACCAAGTAGGGTACTCCCCGAGGGTTGGAACCAAGGCTCATAATGCTCCCTAAAGGCAGAGTAGTCACAGCAACTGATTTCTTAATCATGTACTAAATATTTAACTCAAAAACTAAGACGAATGAGCACGGAGGCCAAAAAAACCTAGAAAAAACTCTCTGACAAAAACTAGGAAATCTAGATATGAACCGCGTCTTCTGCTAAATGAGGGGACTAGCCTCAATTCGTCAGCCCATCCTACGAGGCCTCTAATAGTTCTAATAGTTCTTCAAATATGCATAACTTGAGTAATCCCGGCAAGTTCGGCGGGAGAAGGGTCAATGTATCTAAATTTGGATTTTTAATTTTTCCACTCACTGTGACGATCTTGTAACTCCGAAACGAGGTATCAAAATCCAGGGTCGTTTGAGGCCCCCACTCCAGCTATGTGTTCGATACAATCGAGGATCAGAAACAAACGACGAAACATATGATCTGACGACCTCTTTTTCTGTAGTAAAGGAAATCCTTAGTGAAGCATGAAACGTGAACTGGAGCGCTTCGATTTTGGAGCAATTCTTCAAACAAATGGATTGCACGAGCTGCTGATGTCTGGTAACAAGGACAACAGTTTCTCTGTGATCGCCACTAGACGTGTAATTTTTCTTGACTTTGCTATTTCTGAAATGTGACTCTCTATACTGATCGTTTTTGCGTTTTCTTAGCTGCTCATATGATCAGAAAAAACAGAAGGGTCTTTAACCCTCAATTGTAAAGTTTCACTTTAGATAGCGGAATAAGAAATGATTATCGGCTAAAGAAGCAACAGGTGTGTTAAATTTGTTGCTAACTGAGAAACCACATCGCTGGAAAGACTCTTTGGGTTTCACATGCCTGGCTAGCCACCAGCGCGCTGCTTCGACCACGGATTTCACCAGGGGCTGGTCGGTCGATGCGTACACTCTTGCTATTCTGTGCCCCCTTCGAATGCTGTATGCCTCTGAGTCAATCGCTGAACTGGAGAGACCATCTCGCTCAGCAGTTTGGGTAAGCTGAGCCAAATAAATCGCCACCTGTAGAGGAATTGCTGGTAGAACACCCAGCTTGGATCGTGCCCGTGAATTCCATTTTTGCCATCCGTTTGATTACTTACTGATAGTAATGGCTGCGCTAGATTGCAAGACCAAATCAATCAGTCGGGGGACTGCAAGCTGTAGTGATGAATCAATCAGGGCCCTGCTAAGCTCACCGGTCTGCGATAGATATGAAAAATAATAAAACTAGAAGTAATCATAGATTAGGAAGCGTGTTCGACCTGGTTAAGAGGAGTTGACATTAAGCGCCAGTGATGGTGCAATTAAGTAAGGACACTGTTCTTTCCTGGATTATGACAGTAGTTTTCAAGCCTGGTGTACTTCGCATAACCTTGTGCTCCTTCGTGATGTTATTATTTAATACAAATAAATCTCCAGACAAATTCAAATTGAAATGACAGCATCAACTCGACCAAATTGACTTCAGTAAGACTAACATTGCTTTTTCGGACGTTTTTTTGTTCTCGAAATACAATAAACCCAAGTTTTGATGCTGTCAACTATTATCGATCACACACTCCCGGCGCAAGCATCTCAATATCACGCGATGTCTTTGTTCCGTTTCAATAGTTCGTTATTCTTTTAACCTTATGTTCAGTTGTCAGTTGTTCTAGAAATATAAATTAGAAATTATTCAGTTTAAATCATCGGTTGATCATGAGCTAAGACATCTTAGCTATTTTCGTTACTGAAGGCGAAGCAGCGTTCGGTTCTAGAACAATAACGCTGCAACAAACAACATGCATGCAGCAGACTTGCTAATTGCTGATCCGTGACACGATTACTTTTTCTGCTGACGACTAACACCTTTCAAAATTGTTTAGCTCACCTCTCTAAATGACGAATTAGCGTTTATACCCAGTGTACTTGTGGTATTTAATCAGTCAAGTTTGAGCGTTCCGTGCAGCACTTCGAAACTTATAAACTGATTTGGAAAATTTACTGCCGTGTTTATAAACCGCTAATCATTAACCTGTTAAACTTACAAAATCACGCAGTCGCCGACAGCAGTTCTTATTCATTTCTCGAAAGAACAGTTAAGAAAATTGATTTCACTAAGAATGAAGAGCAAAACTTTCTCCGCAGTAAACTAAATGAACTGAGATCCAAAAAATGGGCTCCGGAGGACTGGAAGCCATAATGCATGCGGAACTTTTGCCATATGTCGTTGAGAGATATTGAGTTTTTAACAATCGAATTACGGGAAATAATTCCTTCGTCGAACGCAACAACTAAAAAATTTGAATGGCCAAATAAAACAAGCAAAAAAGATTAGATTTGTCTTCACTCAAATAAAATAGATGACGTTGGGCTATCACTCGAGATCTTGATGGATTTCTGCAGGACAATTTTATTATTTCTAAGCAAGAGCAAGTCTTCTTCTCAGGTATACAATTTGGCACATACCGAACGCAAGATCTCAAACCGGTCTCGGTACATCAATACGTGACTGCTCATCTGAGCCAGTCGATTTCTGCACGACAATTTTATTATTTCTAAGCAAAAGCAAGTCTTCTTCTCAGGTATACAATTTGGCACATACCGAACGCAAGATCTCAAACCGATCTTGGTACATCAATTACGTGACTTCTTATCTGAAAAAATTCTTCCCAGATCTGACATCCACCCCAACTCGGGATCTTGAATTGATCTCGATACATCAAAACGTGACTTCTCGTCTGAGGCAATCCTTGTCAGATCTGGCATACGCTAGCAATCGAGATCTCAAATTGATCTCAGTACGTCAATACGTGACTGCTCATCTGAGGCAATCCTCAGATCTGGTATACAGCAGTATTTTTAAGATCTCAAATCGAACTCAGTTCACTAACACGTGAATTCTCAAAACAATGAAAGCGACTTTCATCCAAGGAATCTCTATATCATCTCAATATACTAAAATACAATACTCTGTGGCAATTACTAGATATCTACAACATCTGCAACAGGTGGGCAGAGCCAATTGTTTTCACCATTCCAATCGTGCGCAAATGCGTCTATTGTTTCACATCCGGGAGACTTAAATCTCGAACTGAATCTGAACAAAAACGGTCGATAGAATGAGGTCCCCGTCACCGATCCAGTTGGGCAAACACTTCAGGGTTCAAGGACCAGTCGTCTTTGTTAGAGTATTAGTCCCTTATAAACTCATAACGGACAAAACACAACCGATCTATTTTCAACACCACGAGGATGAAGAACATCCGGGTGTTCTTTTTTTGTAAGTATGACATAATTATCAAGGTCACAGGTATCCCAAAGTATACAGAATGATGAGATCAGTCTAACACCCCCACTTGATTTCATGCTATTTATGAAAACAAAATTACATGTATATGATATTGCTTTAATGTCAACTTGCCGATCATTAACAGCAACTTAAACAACAATTAGGTTCTTATTACAATTACTTATGAGTAAGTAAATTTCTTGGTTATCAGCTACTCATTTTAAGTACAAAGCTACATTACCTCAGAAACCAAAAACACACTGTTTGAACTTATGAAGCTTAAACTTTGTGGCTGGTTTGGTCAAGACATCAGCCACCATGTCCTCAGTAGGGCAGTACTCAACAACTATCTTTCCTTTATCTTGTACAGAGCGAATGAAATGATATCTCATATCAATATGTTTAGATCTTTGGCGATTAACTGGGTGTTTGGACAAAGCAATAGCACCCTGATTATGTTCAAAGATCAAAATCGGCCCATTTACACCACCAAGACCATCATTTTTTGCTGTGTCTGCCAAAAATCTTTGTGTTGCAACTAGGGTGTCAGGATTTTGAACGAAGGGTTGAACGAAGGGTTGAAAGAACTAGGAGGTCGAGACAAGGTGATTCGGTTGGCCACCGATTCCTTTAAAAAGGGCACCCAACGTGCTCTCAAACGTAAAGCGCGAGAGACCTATGCCAGTGTAGGAAAACGGGTTCG
>JAOBYE010732128.1:0-24409 GCA_025403585.1 Parazoanthus swiftii | reverse complement strand
CACCCATGATATTAAAAGGTAACCAAATGGCAGACTCGTGAAATTAGAAATAATTTCACTTGCGTTTTGTCAAAATTCTACTAATTTCCCTCGCCTTAAGGCTCGGGAAATTACTAGAATTTTGACAAAACGCAAGTGAAATTATTTCCTAATTTCACTAGTCACCATTTGATTCCCCATACTTATTTTATGGAAAACAGGTAATTTCAACCGGTACAGGTTGACTTCTCGGTGTTGTTTCAGTCAATAATAATAATAAAACAGGGAAGAATTAAATTAATGTTACGCGACTTACCGTTAAAATAGCCAAAACCAAAAAGGAAGCAAAATGACCGACAAATAAAAGACAAATCCTTCCAGTACCCCAATTTACTCAGCTGTGTAAATGAATACCAGCTTCTGCTGTGGATGCGATGGATTAGTGCCCTGTCTAGGCAAAGCTACAGACTCTCTTAACACTACGGAAACCGGAGTTTCCCCCGCCCACCCTAACAAATGTAGATTATTTAATTGCAACACACCTTCCAATCCCAGACAATACATTGCATTTGTGTCGGCATCAGGAACTGACTCCCTCGGCACCCACTGCAGGTGGTTCAACTCTTGAGCGCAAGTTTCAGCCACTGGTTCCACGCTGTACATGTTGCGATTTGGATATTCATCCGGTGCAGAATCACCGTTGGTCGCATTTTGTTGAACTTGTGGTAAGCTGTTTGCAATATGCAAAAACGTTTGTCCCACTGCTTCACTACCAGCTTCCTCGTCCGCACCTTCCAACGTCTCCAATTTGATGCAAGTTCCAGTGCAAAACTAGGGGGCAAATAAATACATGTGTCATCGGCATGCATCTACTGTACATGTATTCTTGGTTCTCGGTAACTTGCTAGGATGTCGTCTCTATAAATTTGTTTACATATACGTTAACTTTATGCTTACGAAATGGATGTTCCAGGTTTGAGAATGGCAAATGCCGTTTTTCAAGATGACGGACAAAACTATTGCATAATTTTGGAAAATAACATAAAGACAGAAGTTGAATCTCCAAATCATGAAAGAAGTCCAACTGCACCTGCTTGGGCCCCAAAAAACCCAAACAAAAATTACGGTGACAAAATTTCGTCGCTGCTTCAAGGACAAAAGTGTTAGTTGCAGGCACGGAAACGTATACCAGTTCTCATAGTAAACTGTCCTACATTTTCCAACGGTGGTACAAAATATACACCGTATAAATACAGTATTTGTAATTAGCAAATGAAAACATACATTAACTTGATTGTGTTTAAGTAAATCTGAGTTTACTTAGATTAACTCACAGAGGAATGTTCTCCCAGTATTTGCCTTTTTATCTTGATTAATATTATTCACCACTTCTACTGCTGCTTAAATTCAACCGTGGACGAGTACAGTAGCGCAAGTTATTATTGAAATCCTGATAAGCTTGAAAAGAATAAAAATTTGAGGGTTAATACAACTGATAATACTCTTCTAAACAATTTGTTTCTTTATTTTACAACTCCCAATGTGACCTATATGGAAACCTTTACAGGTTGGTCCTGAGGTTCCGTGCAACAGGAACAGATCAAAAATACAGAAAGGGAGGGCCCATACCCTGGGGAGAGGTTCAATGCCAACGAAGGGGTGGGGGTGGGGCAGGCCTTCTCCTGACTCTCTCTTGTACTTGCCATACCATTTCACATGTCTCTTGTGTTGACATATCAGCTTGATTAGTTGAGAAGAGACTAGGGCCTAGGAGACAAAACATAAAGTACACAAGGTTTAGAATTTAACTGGTTCATTGTAAACTGAAATACCACCACAGGTATTACTATAGATAGCAATGTTAATGATAACTACTCAAAGACAATGTAACTAGAAGAAAATATACTTTACTGTTTCATGTGTTGCTTTCATGGATACTTTCTTTCAAATTGCTACACATTCCTCAATCAAATAGTTACTAGGAGAATTGGCATTCTGTTTTCGTGAGAGAGTTTGAAGTTGATAATCAATGCCTGACTATTTTCCCAACAATCAACTTCTTTTCTACTGATACTACCCTATCTGCTGATGACCAATGTTGATAAAAAGTTGGTGAGAAAGAAAGGGTGTTAAGAACAGTCTGATGAGCCTATCCTGTACTCCTTTAAATGGAAACACACAGCAAATACATGTGTTAATTTGAAACTGCAGTAAAACTACATGCACCCAGTGGTTTCCTCAGAAGGTACATGTAGGAACCAGTCTATTTACCAATATTAATACCCATGTACTGTACACAAGGGCCAATATCAGCTTCCAAATCACCAGCCTCCTCTGCAAACGATCTTGGAGTGCAAATTGACGAAACTTTGAGTTATGACGAACACATCACGAACACTGTTTCTGCCTGCATAGCTAGACTATGTCAGATCAACAGAGTAAAACACATCTTTGACACCCAAACTCTGCTGAAAATAATCAACGCCTTGGTTTTCAGCAAATTATACTATTGTTCAGGACTCCATCTGGTCAAACACATCGAACAAGAACATTTTGAAGCCCCAAAGCGTGTAAAATTTTGCGGCAATAGTGTAGCAGGTACCAGAAAATATGACCACATACATGAAACACCTGTTCTTAAGGAGTTAAACTGGCTGCCTGTAAGCAGTATGCTCAGTGTGTGAAGGGGCTAGCCCAAAGTTATCTAGCAGATAAATTTGCAACTCGCTCAAGCGCCTATTCTCTTAACACCTGCAACAAACACAAGCTATCAATTCCAAGATACAAGTCTGCAGCCGGCTGACACACATTCTTTTATCGAGCAGTCACTCCATGGAACTCGCTGCCATGCAGCGATACAGACAACATCAACATTGCTCCTTTAAAAGGGAATTGAGGAATCCTCTCTTAACTAACTTTTTAACGAGAAACTGATTTTTAACAGATTATCGCATGTATCCGTGTGTTAAGTTTTGGATTAGAGTTGTATTTTTTCTCAGATATTTAACTATATATTTAAACATTGTAAATTAAGCCTGAAAAACCCTCGGGAGCATTTATTAAAGTTATTAATATTATTATTAAATCAGACAACATTAATTTTGCTCAAAGCATTCTATTTTGCCCGCCTATTCTGCCACAGACCCTATTCAAAATTTGCAGCTATTTTAATATGCTTTTGTCTCTAATTAAATTAAGCCAACTTGCTTCATTTAGGTTAATACATTCATTAAATTTAAATTTTTGACTGAAGAACGAGGCTTATTGGCTAAATTAAATGATGACAAAAGAATACTGAAACAACTGTCATTTTTGAATAGGGTCTATACAGTAATATGTGCCCTCTTACATGAAAAAAAAATAATGAAACCCCTTTGTATCAAGAGTACAATAGCAATTAAAATTTAATTGTACAGAAGTCAGTAAATCTTTTCTCAAAAGTATATACAAGAACAGCAACTGATAATAAGTTGGGTTCCTAAAATGTGTGCAGTTCTGCAATTGGTTTTGGCACTGTTAAATCCCTGGCCAAATGCAAAACATTTTAGGCAAAGCCACACACTTAACGAGTGACAATTACTGAATAACAACCAAAAATACATTTTGACAGTTTGTAAACATCTCCAGTAAACACGTAAGATAATGCATCAGCACAAATAGTAAATGAGGAAATATAAGCTCTCCACTTACACTTCACAAGAACTTCTATTATAAAATGACGAGTTTCTGTCACCAAATTGTTGGTCACTCTGTTCACACAGCATGGAGGATGTCCCCCAAACAACAAATGTATGAACGCCTCCAGACTCAAAAAGCGGTGATCATCATTATCATCAACATCATCGGCAGCACAGGCACTCTTAGCAAAAGCATCTGATATTCCACTGCACTCCAGATGACACTTGATACACCCATAGCCATGGTTACACTTGACACCCAAGAAATCGAAAACATCTGCAGCACTGAGGAATGTGCATCCTTCATTTCTCCAGTACGGCATATGACAGCAAGATGGCCAGCCAAGATGTGAGGTGTTGCCAAATGGTTGGTTGGGATCCATCCAGCTAATTATTGTTAACACCAAAAATAGTGTGTATATACTAAAAGAAAAAAGGTTTTGAGATAAAACTGATCATGACTTACTGTGATGAAAAGAATAATTTCAAACAGTTACCAGTAGGTTTTCTCTCTCCTCCCCACCCCCTCCCCTCACTCAAACCCAAATTTTCCTCAGACCAATCTTTGCATGCGCATCTGGTTACCATTTTGACTTTCTGCCCGTTTGACCAACTACAAAGGAAAAATAGGGACTGCTCAGAAGCAAAGTTAGTCAAAAGGGTGGGAAATTAAAACAAAGGACCAAAAAGTGGTGGTGCTCACCATTTTGCAAAGTCACAAATGTTTGTGGGAAAGGGGTCGGTGCTTGTTTGTTTATGGAATTAAAAACCCTGGTTTCTTTACTTACGATGTCCACAAGTGGTTTAGTCCAGCAATTCATTGCACTGCCTATCAATGGCAAAACACTCTAAACACAAAACTTGTACAAAAAAGCAGAGAAGGAAAGAAAAGAGCAAAAGAATTAGTTCAGGCCATACTCTACCCAACAAAAGCACTGTAGTTTTTGAGTGAGTGGTGTTGTTCAATGTCTTCAACATATCAGGCAAAATATTTGTGTAATCGAAACTCTTCAAGGCTTTTGTCAGCTTTTGAAAACTTTCACCTCAACAAGAGGACCACCCTTCCCCCCATCCAACACTCACACCACTGACAAGTCGCCCTTACTGGAATACTGCTTACAGAAGTTGCTGTAAGTAACGTGTTACTTATTATGTACTCAAATACCGGTATATGCAAGTTCACTTGGAGAACCTTTCAACGGGATAATAGAATGTAAATGACTGTTAAAAGTAATTTTTACCATAAATCTGCATTTATTTCTTGCATCAACGCCCATATCCATACAGTATTATAATAATTAGACCTACTCGTCATGATTTCCGATACATGATGATCGATCTGTTCAAGTTTGCAGATAATTATTATCATGCGCAGATAATCTGCAGGTAACAACGCTCGAAGGCCACAGAATGTAAAACCAAACCCAATCTTACCTCCAAACGTTGCAGAAAACTGCAAAACCGTCACAGCAACAACCAACCCGATGATTCAACGAAGAGACACTTGCTCTGGCGGTTAGCTACTCCATGTAAGCAGGTACTTAATGTCCGGCATAAAAATAGTTTTCATATATGAACGAACTGCCATATTATAAGAAAATGCAGCTTTTTAGCAACACAGTTCAGGTCTTGATTTCCAAAATGAGCTTCGGAAGGGTTTCAGAACAGCTCTCCGTTTAGTTAATGCTTTCGAGGAGAGGGAGGGGGGTATTTCGAGCTAAAAACCAACAAACAATCAAGAAAACTGACTTGAACATTACCTTCTCTTGACTGTCAATTTTGTGAGGACTGAGCTACGCCCTGGCAGGTTTAAGAGTTTTGATAGTTTCACCCAGGGCCGTAGCAAGAGGTGGTGCCGGGGGGACCCGTGCCCCCCCAGTTTTTTCTCCAGCAAATGTGTCAGATGTGTCAAGCTCAGCAAATTGCTCCAAGTTTGAGAAAAAATTGTCATATTTATCTAGTTTTTGACACTCTAATTTTGTTTCAAATGGCGTTTTAAAACCCAGGAAACACGTTTTTAGACAAACTAATTTTCAAAATTTCCCGGGGGAGAATGCCCCCGAACCCCCCTAGAAGGCTCACACCTTCGGCTCTTGGCGGTGCCCCCCCAGTTTTCAAAGGCTTGCTACGGCTCTGTCACCTAATCATTGCTTTATGTCTAGAGGACTTGAGCTCAGGTTTTCAGAGCCCTGGTTTTTCTTGTAAGTCTGGCTGGTGTAGCCCGAAACTATCTAACACGCATCCAACATCCAACGCTTACGATTTAGCTAAATCAGTGCCCGCTCGTGCCCAGAAATCGCTTGGAACACCAAAACAAACGGGAAAAGTCCAGTTTTCATTTCACTATCGGCAGGAGTGACCCACTTGCCAATTCTGAAGTTAAAAGGTGTGGATAAAATCGTTCATGCTCAGTCAATCTTTTGAAGTAGTTTTTTAGTTAAATAAACACAAATGTACTATATTAAGAATTTTTTTCAGCCGTTTAATTTGCCGAAATGCGTAGTCTATTTGACTAGTCGTAGTATCTTAAAGGTTATGGGAACCCACTTTTAATTTTATTTTTGAATTATTCTATTATGACCAATAAATGGGCAAATTTTTAAAAGAAATCTATGGTTGTTTCATTCTCGGAGGAATAACCTTACTGATGGAGAACTATCGATAGTTTCAGCAGGCTTGTTTTCTGTGGACAGGACGCCAATTGCTTTTGCCCGATCGCCTTTGAACTTTTTGCAGATTTGCATCAAGAAACATGCATAGTTTTTTTATTCAGCTTTTTCCCCGAAGGGAGAGGGGCACTGCTACAGGTTTCCCCAATTACAGCAGGCCCTTTGTAGGGTAAGAGGTGACAGTCCACAACACCGGCATAACCAACGAGCGTGTGAGTTCTTTTTATTCCCCCAATAAAACGTCGATAGAATAGACCAATGGCTTAACGTCCCTATCCACGGACGGTGTGGCGAAAGAAAGCCGCCCAAACTCTCGACCAGGCCGGGGATTGAATCAGGGACCTTCTGGTTGGCAGTCAGAGATTTGACCAACTGTGCCAAACTCGCTCACACTTACACAGTATGAATAATGTGAGGGTGTTTAAAATGATTTTCGTTTTAGTTATAGGCCTCTTGCCCGTGCCCCCGTCCCAGAATTGAGAATGGAAATGGGTCCGAGGCCGTCGTGAGTGCGTGAAACTTGACAGCAATGCCGTGCAAGCTTTTAGACCCCGAGAATATGAACAAACACAAAGGGACAGGGTTTATACGCGGGATTTTATAGCACTTTGTTACCTTTACTTTCGGGATGTAGGAAGCCACAGATAGGGTTTGCTTGTTGAATTTGTCACATAAATTACAAAGGAAAGGTGGTGAGAAATCAAAATATATTGGGTGTGACAGGGGAAAGGGATAAAACTTTCGTCCCAGTTAAGACCCTACCCCTACGTTTAAAAGGCTGTAACAATGTTAGTGTACATTTTAAAATGTGAAAACAAGAGGAGAGTAGAAGAGTACTGACTGTGTAAATTAAAAACGAACGAATTATCTATTGTATCTAGGAGCGTTACAAGTTAATCTCCTAGAAACACAAGCAAAAAGAGGCTGTTTTTAAACGGGTTATGACTTGTGAAGTACATGGGGCTTAAATACAAATGGCAATGAATTCCAAAGCGGTTCAGCAGTCCTAATAAAGTATGATTTTCTGTATTAGTCCTTATTATGTTCATAATTGAATTAAGCCTCTCTTTATAAGTCATGTTCTGAGGATAGTTCAAAGGATAGTTGACGTTAACACACCGGGAACTTACCGTTTCTTTATTGATTAAATCTAAATTGTCTTGTACATGTGCTATTTAAGAAAGTTCGAACTTCTAAATATTTTTACCAGTAATGTTGTTTTAAATTGTTGTCCTAATTACTATTATTTTAAAAATTATGATGATTATTATTACAATTATTTTATTATTAGAAGTAGTTCTATTATCATTCGGCCGACATGGAAAGACCAATCTACATTCCATTCAGAAAACAGTTTTGCGAGAAAAGATATTTGACATTCATATTCTCTCTTCATTTAAGTAAGGTAAATTATCCAATAAAGGAACATGAAGACAAAATATACCAGAGGAAACAGGACTCTGGAAACTCGGTCAATTATGCTCGCTTCTCTTCGAAGGAAGAACGGTAACTTGAACTTCATTGCTCGTTTTGAATTTGACAAGTTTGGCTGACATCGGCAAGTCGAGTTTCCTTCTTCAGTGCCTCGTGCTGGAGCTTGGTTAGTCTGTGTTAAAACAGTAAAAAACGCGTTGTATTCAAACTGAAGAACTGTAATTTAAGAAAGTTGTTTTACAACAAACCTGTTTTATTGAGTGGAGCTTTGTGTTTTCTGGGCAGGACATTTTGTCAGAGACAGAGGTTTTTTTCTTCCTCCAGGCTTGTAAGTCAGCATGTGCAACTACCACCACATACTCCAAAGTTGAGCCAAAAACAAAAAAGAGGGACACCATGAAATACCAGTCCAGCGCTTTAATGTAGGACACCTGAAATTAGAATCAATTTACATTATTATGGAATGAAAACGGCTACAAGTCGGTAAAATAGAAGAAGATTTAGACTAAAATTCTTTGTTTATTGTGACTGAGTTTAGAATGAACAAAACGTCTTCAACTCTTAAAGTCATCTTCAATGCTTATAGTGTACTTCCTGATAGTTGTGAAAGCTGCTGTTATCGATTATCTCACCTTTGGGACAGAATGTCTGAAAGAAGCCATCAGCGTGACACTTGTGAGGATTGTTGTTATTCCCAGGGCCACACGGGCAGCTGCTGCTTCTTTAGAAATCCAGAAGGATAGCCAGGACAGTGTCACTATCAGAAACGTTGGAAAATACATCTGTAGCAATGAGTAGCCAAGTCGACGTTCAAACACAAACTGCATAGTTAAAGTGCTGAACGTTCCTGAAAGAAAAAGAATGAAACCTCTTTTTAGCCGGTCTAATTGGTTTGGCATAAAATTTTTCCAGTATTGTTGTATTTTGTTTTGAAACTATATTAACATGCTCCACTTAAATTTGATTTAGAACCAAAGTTTCACTATCGGTTTGCTTTCAAGTTTCCTTAATGTGATGGTTATATATATTACCGCATATTGGGCAAAATTACTGAATGCTGATTGGCTGAGACAGAGGGCATTTTTTTCTTAATCACGAGGGCACTTTTGGTAACCAAGAGGGCATGATTACTTGATTCTGATTGGTTAATTTGCTGCGGCATTAAACGGGCTTCTTGGTAGAAAAACAACGCGCGTGAATGCGATTCCCTCGATAATCTTGCCCTTTATGTGATAAACAAGTAATCGCAATGTCCCCCCGGGCAATTAAGGATTAATTTCACTTGCATCTTCAAAGTTTTCCAAATTGGAAAACTTTGAAAATGCAAGTGAAATTAATCCTTAATTGCCCGGGGGCACATTGCGATTACGTACACATAGTAATATTTCTGAGTTTTTTTCTCACTTACGTTGTTGCTAAGCAAGCCTTCAGCAAAACTTAATTAACATTTCTTTCGGCAAAAAATTGAGTTTTCAAATTATAATTCCCACCACGTCGCATAATAAAGTTTAAAGGTGTGTTATTTTCTTACATTTCCCATAACTTTATAAAAATAGATAAAACCGACTATACTGTTAACCCTTTCTAAGTTGGATTACATTACACCACAAAACCAATTCCAATAAATATCCTACAATCTCAGAAGAACAAACAAAATGTACTCCATGTATTCAAGAATAAGGCTAGCACTCAAATGAACAGTTAAGTTCAATACTCTGGATAAACTTATTCCAGATGAGCCCCTGAAACGACTTCTCTCTGATTATTCCGCTTTAGGATAAAAATCTTCCTTAAACTTGAAATAGATCCGTGACTGTTTAGACGTTAATACCAAAAATGGTCTTTCGTGGTTTTATTCCATGAATCTGCAACTAAACCTTATTTGCTTTTTCCATTTACAATAATTGGGAATACCATTTGCCGAAGCTATATCTTCTAAAACTGACGTTCACTGTATTTTACCATCGTTTAGCATCATTGACCACTTCCATAATAACTGAGCACCATGAACAGACAATTATCTTCTCTTGGTCTAAGCCAGAAAGGCAGAAAAACAACAAATTTATGAGAACTTGGAAATCGACCTTGACTTGAAGTTATAGGTTTTGATCACTGGGGGAACTATGAACTATCTTTTACCTCCATTCACCACTTTGCCAATGTAAAACATGCCATTAAAGAAGGTTATTATCAAAATATACTATACTCACCAGTTGAATAGATATCCAAGTGTTTTTCTTGAATGATGGAACGTAACTCAAATTCAGGCAATTCTTTCTTCCAAACATGTGGTTTGTTTCCGCCGTTGTTTTTCCAGAAGTATTCGACATTATGCACGTCGTAAGAATCTTGTAAGAGAAATGGTACTTGAATAACTTATACTATGGCTATGTAAAGTAAAGATCAAATCAAGAAGACAGAAAAAATGTGTACAAAAATGTTTATAACGCTATTTAGGTCTAAAACAGTAAATGCCGCTTTTTAGACTTAAATTTGTTTATGGTTTTCCTCTTTTAACGTCCAATGAAAGATTTGCGCTTCCTTCTCCTAGTCATTGTATTGGTAAATTGCATTTCCGTGTTTAATTCAAAGTTGGATTACCATTTTAATTGACGTAAAAGTTATAGATATTAAGCTTTTTCTCAATTAGCAAGATATCTCCGAGTTAACCGACTTAGAAAGATTTAGATGTAGAAGTAGAGTAGAATAGCATAGATTGAAATATAATGTACTGGGTTGAATTGTAATATAATGATATAATCATGAACTTTTCTGCACTTGGTTGCATAATTGCCCATTCAGCTTAAACTAGAAGCTACACTTACATTGTATACAAAGAGAGTGTTTTGAAATTGCAATGCTGTAAAAAGTATATATATATGCTAAAAAATAGCTGAAAATGCAAAATGTATATGTATACTGGAGATCAAAACAATTATATTCTAATTGCATAAAACAAATAAAATTGGGAAAGGTTACATTGACACGGGTATCTAAAACATTTTTCAAAATAAAAAACAATGCTTTTTAACAAGTCTCCTAAATGATGCCAAGAAACTGGTTTTATTTTATTGCCGGCGACAGAGAGTAAAAATGGCATGGATTAATTTGAAACGTAATGGAAGATTAATTTTTCAAAGCTTTTAAAGTTTCTTAAAAGAAACGCAGTGATTTGCCAGGCAATAAAATCAGTGCATTACAATGGACTAGACTGAATGGAAAGGAAAGAACTGGAATATAGTAAAATAGAATACAACTGTATAGAGTAGAAAACAGTAGAATGTAACAGATTACATTACAATACAATACACGAGAATAGAGTAAAGTAGAACTGAGTAGGGCAGAGTTGCTTAGCCATGTGTGTTTCTGTTTGCACTTTTTTGTTAGCACTTGAACTGAAATCGGGCGGGGTAAGTTTGGATGGCTGATGCTGTGAAAGATACAGCGACACGCACACAGAGAAAGAAAGAGAGAGAGACAGAGACAGAGACAGAGACAGAGAGACAGAGAGCGAGAGCGAGAGCGAGAGCGAGAGAGAGAGAGAGAGAGAGAGAGAGAGAGAGAGAGAGAGAGAGAGAGGGAGAGAGAGATCAAGTATTAATATCAAGATGTTTCTCCTCCGGTTAAACTGAAAAACATAAGACAACTCACAACTTTCAATTTGCAGGTTGCAAACCTGGGTGTCCATGGGAAAACGTCTGAAGTTCATCAGGCAGCTAGCAGTAAGTGTTATTCTGAAGAATACAATATAAAAATTTTGTCAATAATGTAATGTGGTCTGATGAAGGGCTTAGGCCAATGTCAATTTTACATCCAACCTTGGAGCAAAAAGCAGACGAGTAAACTCTTGTTGATAAAACCACATTGTTGCGACACACGTTCTGTCGTTCCAGCAGGTACGATCACGGAAATGTCATGTCTTGGTAAAAAAAAAAATCAAGAGCACCTTAACTTTGCCATTAGCGATAGTCACAGACTTGAGTTTCCTCAAGCTGCCCTTTAATTCTTTATAAGCTAAAACGTATGAAAAAGGAATATCATTTATGATGTGCATTTTCGTATAATAATCAATGCACATAACAAAAGGAACCAATTAAATGCGATGTCAAAGGGTGATTTTTTAATTTAATTTCAGAATTAAAAATTTTTTTCGGTATAGGAGGGAATATCAATTGAACATTAAGTGTGGAAGGAATGATTAAGCGGTTAGCTAGAGTTTCTTTTCCATGGATAGCGACGGCACTTAGGTCAGAGGGTAGACAGGAGCCATTCGATACTTAACTTTAAATGCTCGAGGCAAAATTAAACGTTGCAGAAAGCCGTTGTAGTTGTTTCTGAGAAACGGTAGAACTTGACAGAATTTAGATGGCATACAAGACCAAACGAGCTCCTGCCTGGAAAAGTTGAGTACCCTGGAAAAGTTGAAAGTTTGGAAAAAAAGTGTCAGGCAGCCAAAAAGAATGCTTGCAGTAGTTATGTTTACTAGTAATGAAGAGAAGGCGACAAATTTTTTCTCAAAAACGAACATTAAAACGGTATCTGATCATCAGTGGGATTCCTAAAATGCGTGCAATTCTAAAATTGGTTTTGGCTCCATTAAATCCCGGACAAATTGCAGAACATTTTAGGCGGAGCCCCTCACTTGGGGAACACAGTTACTGAACAACACTTTAAAACGCCATCTAATAGTTGTTGTCTCCAACAAAACACATGTCGTTAGATACACGTTAGACACAAACGGAAAGTGAACAAATATAGGCAAACAAACAAACAAACGTATGCAACGCGCATCGGGAGATTCTACTTCATAAACAGGACAAAACGGGAACTATTTGCAGCGTTGTTGAGTATGCTGTAAATCCCGCTTATAAACTTTGCGTTTGTATACAGTTTCATAAAAGTCGAGTCTAGTAGAGGGCTATTTAGAAAAACATATCCCAACTCACTCACTAGAAATATGTTTCTGATCAGGAATCTTAGGCCCCATAGTATACTTATGTGTATACTTATATGTGCTTCTTGTGCGGACAAGATGCAAAGAAGCGTCGATTCTGATGCATTTCCAAGTAAAAAATATGATCATACCGCATCTAATTAGATGCGGTGTGATCATATTTTAGGCTGAAAGGGAAGAAAAATTGAGGGAAGAGGAGAGTTGGAAGTATTTATTTTAGTGTTTTCTATTGTAAACTTTAAACAGAGTTTCTTCAAGTTTTCAAGTTTTATTACATATAAGTAACAATTTTTACATGTTCCGACTGATCCGCAGCAAGCACGTGCTATTCGAGACGGAACAGTCGTACTCTGAGATTAGATATCTTTTTTCTTTCTATTTACATTAATATGGAAGAAAAAGAAAAGCGTCATTATACATGTAGCAAAGACTCAAAAAGCAGGATGAAGATTAGTTCTATATAGGCTTGTTTTGATATTAGGTAATAATAAATATAAGATGAGAACAAAAAAAGGAAAAGGTATTTACTTTTTATAATTTGTCATAGCTGCACTGATTGGAGAGAAACCAAGGCAATCATCGTGTTTTCCTAAGATGTCTAGGAGAAAGGTTTTGATTGTTTTTTAAACCTTTTTTTAAAGGTCTCTAATAGATTCTGGTATCTCATTTCATCTCATTTCAAACACTGTGAAAGAAAAAACTAAAATCAAATCAAGAAAGAACCACAAATTACTATACCTTGTACTGTATTCTACACGTCCGCTAGGATTCAACAACACGCGGCAGTTCAGTGAGGGCACGTTGTGAAAATTGGCAGTTCTGATGTTGTGGAAAAACGTATCCGGAATCCAGATGAGGTCCCGGTATTGGCCCTCAAGAATTATAGGACTGGTCAAATTGTGCGCAAGCCGTGGATCATTCCACTCTTGACGGAAGAACATGTCCAACGAGAAATCCTCAACAGAAAAGCGAAAACGTTTTTAAAGTAGCACACTCTTTTTCACCGTCTCGGAGAAATCAAAGCTTAACCTCTTGTTACATATAATGATATCTCCTCTCTCTTCGATTCTATCTTTCTTTCCTTCTCTCTTTCCCTTAAAGTTCCTTTTCTCCTTTCATCTTCTCTCTCCACTCCTCTCCTCTCCTCTTCTATTGCGTTGTTGTGTTGTGTTGTGTTTTGTTGTGTTGTGATGTGTTGTGTTGAAGTGTTGTTGTGTTGTGTTGCATTGTGTCGTGCCGTGTTGTGTTGTGTTGTGTTGTGTTGTTGTGTTTTGTTGTTGTGTTGTGTCGTGTCGTGTTGTACTGTTTTGTCTCGCCTCAACTCGTCTCGCATTGTTTGTTCTTGTATCGTGTTATGTGTCATTAATAAACTGCTTCGACATTGTTATCAAGACTGACCATGTGCAGCTCGTTTATTCTTCCGATTGACAGAACGGCTATGTCGACAGTCATATTCAATGGGGGGCCTGGGGATGAGAGAAAACGTCATATATACACAATGATTTGAATGTTCATGTCAAGATTTATACATATAGTTATACATATATTAAGATTTTGATAAGTACATCGAACTTCGCACATATCTACATCAAGATTAATATACATATATATACACGCACATATATACATCAGAAATTAGCTCATGCGCATCACGATTTACAAGCGTACGCGTATCAAGTTTAACATTTTTAAATGTTTAAAAACGTCAAGATTCGAAAACATAAATCAGAATTTATATCAATTTAAATTAAATGTAGATACCAACCCGCATGAACTAAATCATTGCTGGTGTTGCTCGATGACTGAATAGTCAGGTTATGTGGTATGTATGTATAAATTCGTAGTGATTACAGTTAGTTTAAACACACATGGTTAACTACTTAATTTGGCTGAAACTAGGTTAGCAATATCAGTCTTTCAAAAACTTCAAGGACAGTTTTCAAAAACGATTGGAAAACTCCTCAGATTTGTTGTCACTTATAACCACGCAGATGATGTATATCCACGTGTTACTGTAGTTCTATTGGCACGGCATTCATGGAATATATAGGCTTTTACTTTGTTACTTTATTGTGTACTTTTCTTGAGTTTAGACCAATACATATAAAAAGCACACAAAATTTTTTGACAGTTTAGTTCGGGTATCAAACAATGCGAAGAGGCTTCAATTCTTTGCACCTAAACAACTACAGCCTGCGCTTCCCTTGGCTGTCTGCCATTTATCAAATACAGGCCTGTAGGCAAGGTACGCAATAGCGGGTACAAAAAAAAACGAAGAAGTCCAATTATATGTATCCATGATAGCTGGCCACCGGCCTGAAATACCCGATGTAAGAAACACTGATTAGCTTTGCTTCATTGCAAAATAGTGATTTGCCTTTTGTACTTTACCAGCTGTGAATTTTAGTAGAAATACCTTGTAAATAGGGCCGGAATCTCTTGTCGTATCTTGCCCTACTCAGCAGATGATCAAGCGTGTTTGTAGCATCCAAGTATCTGAGAACGATATTGAACAGATAAGTGGAAGGTATCCCGCTGAGCTCTATCAGTTTCCAGAAAATGTTGTTGTTGAGACTCTTAGAAAGAGTAGTTATGTTTCATGAGTGATAAATGTGTGACGTCAGAGAAGTGTTTGCTGTCCTGTTTTATGAAGACATTTGGAAAAGCAAAACAGTTCCTTCTTCACACAAAAGTAAGAATATTGAATGAGGATGCAATGAGGTTCAATGGCCGTCGTTTTCTTTTTACTGCACAACAGCGTGTTTGCGTATTATTACTGGATCGTAGCCAGGCTTCAGATTTTGAGGAGGTATAGAAACAAAAAATTTCAAAGAAGCAAAACATTTGTTTACTTCTAGTTTCAAAAATATACAAAAATAACTTTCTTTCGATTCAAAATTGCCTCCTCGGGATCATAGCTATGATCCTATGTTACTTCATACCTAAACTTTTCTGATCTTTGCGATGACAGATTAAGGAATAGTAACTTATTGTGCTAGTTTAGAGGCTGACTGCGTCTGCAAGAAAACTTTGAAAGAAGTTTTAACTTCTTCTTTTTTCTTTCTTAAAGAAACATAGTTTTTGTTTTACACCAGTTGTTCAATTGAAGAGCACACAAGCTTCGAAAACAGGGTGCGCTCCAACACTGGAATACAAATGAGAAAGCATAATTACTAACTGTTATTTCGCATAGGGATGTCAATTTTTGTTATCGTTAATCGATTCGCAATCAAACGTTGCTCTCTTCTGTTATATAAAAACATACGTCTTTTTTCTGATAGACATAACTCTAAACAACCGTTTGACTACTTTATCCAGCTGGTCTTACCACTGTTATTGTATTAAACAGATATTTGACAAATTGCCTGAATGTTTTCCAAATCGTCGTGTTTGTTAAACAAAATAGAAAAAATGCAAAACTTAATTGGCAGAACAACAAATAAGTTTTCTTTTTCATATCTCCTTCGTATCTCCGTATTAGAAAACAAACTAAGAAGGTCCAATGTTTCCAAATTGTTGTATTTATTTAACAAAAGAGCAATACTTGGCAGAACGATAAAAAAGTTTTCATTTAGAAGGTCCAAGGACAAATATTCATCTCCATTGTCTAAAAGAAACTAAGTTTAATACTAAGTCTAACTGTTTTTATTAGTTTGATAACATTGATTAATTGCATTGCCTAATATTTTGGATCATGTGTAGTTTTTCATAGTTAGATATACCGTACAGGAAACTGTTGCATTAGTATAAATGTAACATAACAAAAGCATTGGCCACTCGATCCTTCATACATTCTTGAAGAAGGTACTTCCAAATGCGACCGATTGTTACACTGCCAACATGCCGGTGGCTTTCTGACAGTATCATTGATATGACTGTTTACACAATTTGATTTTTGTAAAATGTCACCCCAAGGTTAAATTTGTCGGTTTCCTTAACAGTTTACAAATAGAAAATTAGCCGGATGACTTCAACATTTGTTAAAACATAATGTAAGATGGGCATTTTACACACGTTTGGACCACCGTAAACACTAATGCGAAAGTTCCAAGTTAAAACGTTAATAAAAAAGCTGTTTTACCCCGTCACCTGAATATATTTCGAACGAACACCCGACCACCATCTGACTATTGCACGGTAAATTGAGAAACACAAAATACTACGTATGGTGTCAAATGGTATGAAGTATTATATGTAGTAAGGCTGGATGTTTGTTACGAGTCCATGCAGAACATCGAAATCCAGCCATACTATATTCCAAATAATCTTATTATATGATTTTTCTTTCTAATGTAAAAAAAAAGAATGAAATATAGGGACGGGTGTGATGAAACAGTAGTGCTAATCAAATTCCAGAATGCAAACAATATAGTGGACGTCAAACCGGTTTTTTGTTTCGGCGGCCAAGAGCGCTTCACTCAAGAAAACTCACACACTATACAATGTGCTTGTTGAAAAGCGTTTAGTTCGAGTCAACGGAATGTTTGTACTTTTATCCGTTCACAGCCGTTCACAGCTTGCAGTTATTGAACTGTAGTTATAGTTCCTTAGAAGTTCTAGAATAAATTTCGTGTGAAGGAACAACTGCTCATGTTAAATGTTAGAAAGCATACGACATTTGAAACGGCATGCAGTTTCAGAGAATCGATCAACAAATGTAATATCAAATTTTTCTGAAGTACAAACAACCACAATCGGAGGGAAAAACACTGAAAACCACAGAGCCAGTCAAACCAATGCTACGGTCACGTACTTGTGCTCGTTGCATTCTAAAGTGCTTTGTCGTAAAATAAATAAACAAAATATGGTCAATACTCACGGGTTTGTACTGGAAGCGAGCACACAAACTTGCCAAACGCAAAAGAAGAAAAGAATACAGAAAAGATTCATGTTTCCTTCTGGGTGATTCTCCGTTAAATACAAACAGACGAAGTGTAAGCCAACAGTAATTATGAACCGATATTATGATAAGTGATTTGAAGAATATGAAAATTTCTTGAATAACACATTTTGACAGTTACCTTGGAGAAAGTATAAACTGTCCCGGAATGAACACATTAAACATGTTGCTACGAATGCTGCACAAAGCACGCAGAGCAATTCCATAGAGACACAAATTTAACCTGATAAATAATACTTTGCTGTATTCCACCTCCCCTTCTAAAAGTATTATCAAATACTTTATTTCTATTACTATACCGTAAATTGCCGCTTATAAGCCCCCCCCCCCGGTTATAAGCCCACCAACATGCAAACAAAAAAATACATCCGATAATAAGCCCCTCCGGATATAAGCCCCCCTCCAGTTCTTCTTGTTTTATTAATATTAAGCACTCTCAGATAACACTATTACTTCAAACAAATAACTGGAAAAGATTACGGAACAATCTTTATATCGTTATTTCAACATTTTGCCAAATGACGGCGGGGATGAGCTCTGAACTTCCGTTTTGTTAGGTTCCAGTTACGTTCGTGTTGTTGCAGTTTTTATTTTGTTTTGAAATTTAACTGAATTCATTTTATTGCTGCCTTTTTAAGGATTCAATTGTAAGAGCAATAAATTTAAATCATACGCCAATCATTGCTCATTGTGGACTTCACTAGGGTCCTTTAGCAGTCAGTACAGTTGCGGCAATGAGAAAAGCACAAAACGATACTAGTAGGTTTATACAATATTTGTGCAAGGGAAAAGTGCCAGGTTTGAAAAGCAAAACTTTTGGGTTCTGTAGAGAATGTGAACACTGCAAACAAATTGCCCTGTTATTAAATTAGTTTGGCTTTATAACTGTCAGCTGCAGTTCTCTGCACACTCTTTATCCCAATTAAATAAGAAAAATGCCTGGGCGATACACAAACAAAACAGAACACAACTTGAGAAAGTATATTTTCAGCAGCCGTCATCCAGGCTGTTACCACCTCAGAGTTGATAATAGAGAGCTTAAGCAACGAGGACGGGAACATCAATGAGAACGTTACAAAACAATGAACTTAATTACAGAGTAAAATAACTTCATGTTGGAATGCAACCAGCTGGCCTTCTTTATGTCGTCGTCTTTGGAAACAGAACGTGAAAATTTTAGTTCTGGAGTTTTGTAGAGAATGTGAATGTTGGAGTATAAATAATTTCAATCTTCATGCAGCTTTAAAATTAAAGCTTCTAATTTTTCATATTCACACACCTTCAGGAAAAAAAGAAGAAAGGAGCAAGTTATACAAAGTTAACAAGAAAAGGGAAAACGGAAATTTAAAAATTCAGCAGCCGTCTTTGTTGACATTCCTGTCCTCGTTGCTTAAGCTCTCTATTGATCACTATTTAAGCATTCTTTGGCAAATATAGGCAATTTGATATAGAGTTAAATAATGTAGGTATATTATTGGTGACTGATGTAAATTGAGGGCTCAGTGGTGGCAAATGATAGTGATACATCAGTGGTGGAGTGATACCCTTTTTCTAAATTTGAAGTAATAAATTTACATAACAGCACAAAACATACCTTTTACATTTGCCCCTTCTGCAATTCTTGCTTAATGTGAAAGATCTTTCCACTACTGCAGCTGTTTGTATGTTAAGTGTAATATTTCTCATGAATGTTTTGTTTATAATGCAGACACTTTGTGGTCTTCCAATTAACACATACTTCAGTGCCGTCAAGTTGAGATGGCTGATAGACAACGTTGAAGCAGTGCAAAAGGCTGTTAAAGAGGACAGATGTCTATTTGGAACAGTGGACTCTTGGTTAATATGGGTACATGAAGCTTAAAGTTTACAATTTAAAATTGAGAAACTACTGTGCATGCATGTATACATTCATTTTTACAAGTGTTTTTTTGACAGTCCTTGAAAATCTCGGAAACTTTGATATGAAACTTTGATTTGGTTACTGGCTCTACAACCAGAAAATGGATCAATGGAGGTATGTGGGCAATGACCCATCCACCCACCCCTCCCCTAAACTTTATATCATGGTAATATGTTTTTTTCTTTTGCATCAGAACATGACAGGCGGCGCTAAAGGGGGAGGAATCCACATTACTGATGTCACAAATGCATCAAGGACAATGTTTATGAATCTCAAAACTTTGTCCTGGGATCCTGAACTGTGCAAGTATGTAAAATTTCAAAGCTTTAACAATAGCTTCAGGCAGTCCCAACTTTTGAGCAGTAAAGAATCACAGAAAGTGTTGATAGCAGACAAGCCAGACAGTGCCAAATTCAAAAAGCCATTATATGCCTTCATATATTTGCATTCTAGTAAAAGGCAAAAAGTTATAAAAAATTAACGAAATGAATTTTAAATTGTAAGTTTCTTTTTTCCCTCAGATTTTTTGATATTCCAATGTCAGTTCTTCCAAACATCAGGAGTTCTTCAGAAGTCTATGGAAAAATGGTGTGTACTAATAAAAGTGTCCACTGATTGAAATTGCTGAAAATTGTTGAATTAAATGAAGGTTATACCTATCTGTTATCACTTCAATTGGTTGACAGCTGCATTTCTGTTTTTTAACATATTTTATTTAATATTTAGGTTGATGGTCCACTCAAAGACACACCAATAGCTGGGGTATGTTTGTGTGTGTGCTGTACATTTAAACCACAAAAGTCTTCATAAAACCTCAACCACTTTTAAATAAATTATGCTGCAGTGGTCATGTGACTCATTTTCTGTAGCCAACACATTATTTTTGTAATCTAAGTTGAGTTTCCTCCTAAACATAACCAAATAACTTTGCTTTTGACTGCTAAAGAACCCCAAAATGTGAGAAATAATCTTTGTTGGGTGGAAATCACTTTTCTTTCGCTAAAATAGTGGATTTAGGGGGAATAGAGTGACCAAAAACCATATTTGTTGCACATGAAAGATCATGGCTAAATCCCCTGGAGGGAGATCGCTTAGTATTTGATTTAGATTAGGAGACAGCGTAGCTGTGCAACAGACGTAAAATTTTTTCAGTTTTTTGAAAAGTCACCTGGAATTTTCTTATCATACATATAGGCCCCCTTTGCACTGATCTCTTAAATTAAATATCTTATTGCCAAGAAAGTAAAGAAATTTTTTGGTGGTTTCCACATTTCTCTTTCATGTTTTTGTTATTTTTGAACTGTAACAGTGTTTAGGGGATCAGCAGGCAGCCCTGGTTGGTCAGATGTGTCTGAACAAAGGAGATGCCAAGAACACATATGGCACAGGCTGTTTCTTACTTTACAACACTGGGAATGAGGTGGGTCTGAACAAGGGGTTGAGGTTGGTTCAAGGGGTATGGATGAATCTCCATTTAATCCCATTAAAAGCATTTTCAAACTACTGCTCATTTTGAAGAATATTGTATTATAGAAAATATTTATTTTAATAATTGTTAATTATAAAAACAATTATTTCCTGAAGTGAGGGCAAGTGTGTATGATACTCACAGAGCTTCTTATGCAACCTTGGAAATCCAGAGTGTTGGGAGAGCAAACGCAAGGACATGGGGGAGGGGGGCAGAAGGGGACAGAGGATCATGTGACAGCGTAACAATAGTGGGCGTCATACTTTTGGGTACACACTTGCTGACACCTGGATGTATACCAATAGGGACAATAAACCACCTATTTAATAAAGACAGACAGTTATAATTTACTTTCTGTGTGCAGTTGTAAACTGCCTTGTTCACTGCAATAAATTCAACATCCAAAATATATCATGCGTGAATGCTCAGAGATGATAAGCAAAGGATATTCAGAATTGGGGTAGCCAGTCAAAGCCTGCTAATTGCATAGATATGAAAGAGTCACCAATTACTAAAATTATACAAGAAACATGTATGATAATCTTCATAACAGTTCAGGCATGCAAGTTTATAGAAAGCCATTGATGTTGACAGCAATTCATAACAGTATGATGTGCAATATGGGTATAATTATTTTTGTTCATGCAGTCAGTCATCTCAGAGCATGGACTACTGACAACAGTGGGCTATCAACTGGGTCCCAACCAGCCAGCAGTTTACGCCTTAGAGGTGAGACAACTGACCAGAATACAAAAACTGGCCAGAGCATGTTATTACAGAGGTCTAGTTACACCTGAAACAGTACAGCCAGCTGGAGTTATGGTCAGCTGAAGTTTTAAAAACAGATTTAAGTTGACAAACTCGAATTGGGTTGATTATAGAATGCTGACTAATAATTACTGTTTCCTAGGTTGCCAAATTTGTGTTTTATACAATTTTGTGCTTTAATCTCCTTTAATTTATTTTTTGTATTATTTGTGATCTATTTACATACATCAAGTCACGATCCTTGCAAACAGTTTAAAATACATTTCGGTGGCTTAAGCTGTTAGCAGGTTACAATTATTTCATTTGTAAAACTGCAAAATCCGTGTTTGTGCTAGAAATTGTTTGAACAATAACCTGTTAATATAGTTATGTTATAGAATATTGGATTAGGTGAACGCTTATTTCTTTTCAAATGTACATTTACAAAGGATGTGACAGTGGTTTATGTCTCTGTCTATGACTATGCTTAGCTGATACTAGTCTTCACTAATTGTTCATTAGGGTTCTGTAGCTATTGCTGGAGCAGCAGTGAAGTGGCTGAGGGACAATGTTGGAATGATTGAGAAAGCTTCTGATATCGGTTGGTGACTGTTTTATTCCCTATAAAGTAACCGATTTTTTAATTACCTGTTTGGAGTGAACTGTTTTTACGAGAGGTAAAGTCACTTAAAAGTCACCCACCTCGGTCTTATGCTGAGCAGAAGTCAGGAAACTGGAGTTTACAACAGCTGTATATTTAAGTACTGCACGTCAATTTTACAAGATAAGAATAGGAATTTTAACCAATATACAAGAATGCAGTACCGTTGCCATACGTGTAAGCTGAAGATTTGTCTGAGATTACATGCAGGTTCCGAGCTGTTTCTTAGTTTCGTTGTTGCTTTGTTGCAGAGAAACTTGCTGCCAGTGTTGAAAGTTCTGCTGGGGTCTACTTTGTTCCAGCTTTCTCTGGTTTGTACGCGCCATACTGGCAGATGGACGCCAGAGGGTAGGTTTAGTGCAACGTATCCATCCAATTCATTAGAGACCGTATGTATAATTCGCCCCACTAGCCATGAACGAAAACTTTGAGTCGAGGCTGGCGAGGCAGAAATACAGCAAATGTATGAGAACTTGGAAACCGACCTCGACTTGAAGTTACCTGTAGTCCTAAGTTCAACCACGGGCTGTAGGATATTTGTGGTTTGTAGCCAGCGAAAATGGTACTATTAAATTTATGAAGTTTCTCAAACCTCTGCTGTGTCTTGTTATCTCACTGTTTATCCTTTCTTTTGAGAGTGTTCGCTGCAAATGAATTGGCTCCCACAGCCGCCACATTGAACTGATCGATGTGACTAGTGCTCAATTCTAATTCCCAGTTCATCACGTGGCCAAACGGTCATTTTGATAATGGCGTAATATTCAAATTAAATTCATTACAATTCATATTTTTCTACCATTTATTCGAGCAGTTCACGTTTTATTTAAGCCGCGGCTTATTTCTCGTATAAACTGGCCTAGTATTTGTTATAACTTTGAATATATGTAATTTGTGTCTTGTTTCTTTTGACAGTCTGATCATCGGGCTCACCCAATTCACCAACAAGGCACACATCGCCAAGGCAACATTAGAGGCAGTTTGTTTTCAGACAAAGGAGGTAAGTATACTTTGCTTTACAAAGATCTTAATTATTGCTAGAAAAACAGGAGTAACGATGATGGCCCTGCATGGATTATATTTTTTGTACAACAGAACAGTAAAGCAGGTCAACAGGAAATCTGCTCTGTAATTTAGTGAATGGGCCATGGGTTTCGAGGATGAAGAAGATAACGTTAATTGAATTTGGCGTTTGTTGCCAACTGAAGGAAGTGTGTGATACAATAGAATGGTACAGAAAGTTTGTAATCATAATAGTAAATCGAGTCAACATGTTGAGACTTTCAAGAGGTTCACCATTACATGTGCATGTAGGTACAACTTCAGTACTAACTGTTTCATTTTACTTGCCAAATATGATATTCTTGTATCTTGCAGCCATAAGGGAAGAGGGATATTACATAAATGCTTTTTTCAACACTTTAGTTACATATTAGAAATTGAGGACAAACTTCCTTATGATCTTCTTAAATTAGCTTTGAACCAAGTAAAAACAGCATAACCGTACTTAAATTTTCTTGTTTCATCTTTTCCCTTTTTGTCATGTAAATTGTTATAGTTGTATGCAAGTGTTCATTGTAAGTTGTAAATTTTTCATAATGATGAACTAAACTGTAAATTTGGTTATTGAAAATTGCAAACTGAAAACAAGCCATCGTTAGTTGTAAATTATCTTTTAAAAATGGCGAAGGTACTGACGTATATTTTGCTGTTAGCTTTTGGATGCTATGAATAAAGATTGTGGAATTCCCCTTGCGTCATTGCAAGTGGATGGAGGAATGACCGTCAACTCTTTGCTCATGCAGCTGCAAGCAGACATCCTCGGGATATCCGTTGGTAAGAGTCATCATACAGTGACACCAGGCCCGTAGGCAGATTTTTTTTACTCGTTTCGGCTTACGGTAGCGCCAACTGTTACGATAAACCTATTCGTGCTTCTCCGTCGTCTTATTAAACCTCTAAATGCGGACCTTTTTGGATCCGTGTGTGTGTGTGTGTGTGTGTGTGTGTGTGTGTGTGTGAG
>JAOBYE010732127.1:0-40091 GCA_025403585.1 Parazoanthus swiftii | reverse complement strand
ATTTCGAAATTGAGACAATGAGGTTGAAGATTTAATTGATGATGGTAGTTGGTTCCAGGTACGAGAGAGAATGTGAGGAAATGAGTTATGTAAGTAACTGCTGTTATATGATTCTTGTGCTACATTATGACCATACCCTCGTAAGTTGTACGGAGAAATACGGGGCTTAAAAAAATTAGAGATGTAAGTTGGACCTTGTTGTTTAAAACTTTTACAGAATACAATCAATGACTGTTCAAGCCGTCGGTGCTCTAGTGAGCGCATTGAAGTTAACTTCAGGACTGATTCGTAGCTTACACTGCTACCAAGGTTCATTAATGTTCTTAGACCATAGTGGTTTGCATGTTCAAGTTTTTTTCTTAGAGTCTTGTTGATTCCTATTAACAATGGGCTACAATATTCCAGATGAGGCAGTATGTAGGCGTTGTACAGTAATGTACCTCATCACTCACAACAAGTATGTTATTCTTACCTTAATAAACTCTAGTTTTAGGTATTCTGCCATCTGGACAGTCTTACAAACGCGGAAGATATTTGTGATAATATCCTCTGGAGAGTAACCCATGTACCAAAGGTTGGACAGAACCTTGTAGGCTTCATCGATGTCCCCAGTTGTGCAGGATTTGATCATTTCTCGTATCAACAATGGATGAGGTTCATCACAAACCTGTAATAGGATCGCCACAAAATTGTAATATCTCACCAAGTCTTTCACAGCAATATACTATTTTTTGAAATCATGAAAGACGTAATACATTGTACATACAGGCGGAAATTGCCAAACTTCGAACTGTACAATGGAAATTACGTTACAACATTGATCAGGGCTCGAAGTAACGGCTGGTCAACGTCCGGGCCAGAATGAGGTAATGACGCGGCACCACAAAGCTAAACTCTACTTAGCTGCCACTTGAAAGGGATCCATCCCCTGAACGTGATCACTTGATAAGCTTTCACATTGATACAACAACCAAATGACGCCAAATTATTAGCGGCAGCCGCATTTGTATAACAAATCTTGGGAAATATTCACACTCCTGATGATGACTTTTAGTCGAAAACGTTAGAGTTTTAAACTTTTAATATATAATTAAGTCTTTATCTATTTTAGTTAAGTATTTTAGCGATTTCGATGACAATCAGAAGAAGTTTAAGAGACGTTTGACCAGAGAGACATTTTCCCTACGTTTACAATACAATGGTTGTTTTCAATGAGAAATAACGCGTCATCGTATCAAGTTACAAACCGACATGCTTTGCTTGAACTCAATTGGAATTATAGGACACATTTAGGACACATTTAGGAACTTTTCTAGAAGAAAACTCGATACTTCAAAATTCAAGCATTCTTCCAAGTCAATGCCAACTATGTAGATGTACATGTAGCTGGTTAAACGGCCCTTTAAGAAACCCCCTGGTGTTAAGTCAACAACATGCAATTTATGACGCATGCAATCAAAGTTGCATAAAACCGTGTAAATTTCATTTTTCGTCGCCAAGAGCCGGACACCCATGCCACAGCCGGCGATTTCAATCAACTGAGAGTCGATATGGCGGCTGTTAAACCGCCTTACTCTGCCGCCATCTTTGCATTGGTAGTTTGGATAATTTCAGTCGCATGCTGTCGCGCATTCGCCGCACACCTTCGCGAGAAGAAGCATTTACCTTCGACTAACTGCGACAACGTGTGAAAACTATCAAACATGTTTGATCCATACAACTGTGGTTACATACGTTGGAAATTGCGTCGCAGTCCTCCGCACACGGTGCAATCAAAGGTGCGATTTGATGCAATTTTAGTTGAGTGAATGCGTCGAAAATTGCATGCTAGCGCAAAGGTCTGCGGCGGGGTTTACAGTATTCCAAACAAAAAAAATAGAATTCTTTAGCCTTATGGCAGACACACGGTACTTTATATAATTATTAGAACTGATTACGCGTTAAAGATTACCAACTTAAATTTTTAGTTAAATCTATAATTTTCATCGACGGGTTAAGATGTTATTCACTGCACATTTGATAGTTGCGGAATTGAGATCAACCTGCTTTACCTTGAACACATTGTCACTGTTTACAAAGCGGAATCCATAGTAAGTTGATTGCAAGTTATTTAAGGCCTACAAAGAAACAAATACCAAATAATATTATCATAACTCAATTCCACATTCCCACAACCAAAGAGAATCGCTCTGAGGGACCTTCCACCCCAAATCCACTATCTTCACTGGCTTGCCCAGTTGCATTCTTTGGTTGCCATTTCTATCAGACTTCAAAGTTTAATGACTTTTCCACTCAACAAACCATGTACATAAAAGAATACCTTTTTACTACCACCAAACATAACGTAAAATATTCTCTGACACATGCGGTGTAATACATGTACCTTAACATTCAGACGAATTAACGAATGTAGTGCATCATTTTGTTTAAATCTAATAGTCTTAAATCTAAACACTTACATACAATGCAACACCTCAATTAAACCTACATACTATGCAATACATTAACATGATTTTACTCTGATTTAGCAATACCTTAATGCCTAACCTATAATGTCTCACCGTGTATCTCTGAAGTTATACAGTTTAAACACTAAAACACCCACATTCAGTGTTGTTTAATAACAGCCAATAACATAACCTTTGTGGCACCTTAACATTGAGGTAACATTACAACAACAACAACAACAACAACATTATTTTGTTTGAATCCTTAAGAAGTTCATAAAAAAAGAGAATGTGAAATTGTTATTTTTTTTACTGAAGCCACCTAAAAGTAGCAAAAGGCTTGTCGAGTTGAGGGGCTGTGTTATGTTCAAGCTGGTGTTGAGATGAGAAAAAAAACAAAAAAACACTATAACTACAATATAAAGATATCGTAGCCATTAAACAGATACACCCAGTGAAAGAAAATAACATCATATAGAAGGTAGAGAAACATTTCATTTCAACCTGTCTCATGTCTCCTTGTGCTGTGAATATAATGGCTTCCAATCCATCATCTGTCTTTGGAACCTAACAAGTACAACATGAATGTCTTACAGTACAAATTGTATATACATGAATGTACAGTGAACACAGGTGAGTAATGTCAAAGACTATAACTGCAGTTACATTTTGTGCTACATGTACCCTACTCGGAAGCCAAGGGCTTAACTTGCCTTAGCTATGTTCATTAGAGATTTTGGTGGGAAAAATTTGGGGGGACTACAACCAGAAGTGTATACACAATACAAGCAGAATCAAAAAAAATTATTCAGTTAAGTTGACGATTCCTTAACTACATGTATACACACATAAAATAGTGAGCTACATGTAACAATTTGGTCTGTATACTGATTTTTACCACTGAAAAACTTGTTGTTAACATCACAACAAGCCTTTATTTCAGTCAATCGGGCATTTATTTCAAATGTAACAAAACTTGCTATTTATGTAACTGAGACATTTTTTCTGATGACAGTGACACTGTATAGTCTGTTGAGATGTGAATGAAGTACATACCTCTTCCTTCTCACAAACTTCCAGCAATCTGGTCAAAACCTGGGCATCTGTGAGTTTGCTATATCGCAAAACAGCACATCTGGACTGGATAGCCTCTGTGGTTGGAATGAACAAAGAGAAAATGGCATACAATCATCAGTGTGTATAGAGTCAATATGAGAATCGTATTGTTAACATGTACACTTTGCCTCAATACCTTAGCTTTGATTATTTTCATGTACAGTACCTACATGTAGATGCATTATGGATACTTCTAATGTATTTCTAATTATCTTGGCTGGAAAGTTAACTTATAAGTGTAAAACAGGAATTCAATTGGTCTGACCTAAACAAGAAACCAGATTCCCTACATGTAGTTACAGTATGCATGACAAAGACAAAAAGAAGAAATGTGAGGTCTTTCCTCTGGTGACAAAGAAACAGGACACAGTGCTACGTGTACATTTTATTTTTGTTCTTTTCTCCGATATCATGCTCTTTTATCACTTTGCCAAAAAACTGGTAAACCTATAAACTAAAAAACAGTGGACCTCTGTATAAATATCAGCTGAAATATATACTTACCAATTATTTTATCTGAGGTGTTGCAGGCCAATGCAAACCTAGTAGTTTTTGAATATATTTCCATTGTTCTCCTTAAAGCCTGCTGTGCACCTGCAGTCATACTAGAAAGATCCAAAATATTCATACTTTTAAAATTTGTAGTTATATTGTAACTATGTACAGTGTATTTAAAAAAGATGCCGAGATCTGCAAAAGTGCGCATGGCACAGACCCAGTAGAGTAGAGGATCCATGCCTCCCTCAACTTTCTGAAAAGGATATTTAAAAATTTTTATTTTTAAGGAATGTGCCTTTAGCACTCACAAATCACTCTGTCTTGCCCCCATCCCCCCCAAAAAAATTTTTTTAAAAAATCAGCATTGCTCTGCCAGCCCTGTGACAAAAAGCAATGTCACACATTTAAGTACTAAAAAGGGGATACTAATCCTTTCACCACTACAGGCTGCTTTAGTGGCCAGCATATGTCAGTGCCCTGTACACAACAGGCCACTTTAGGGACTAGATCGTAAGCGAGTCAATAAATTTGTGAAATCGAGGTTATTTTCAATGGGGGGTCAAGCAATTGAGCAATTGATTAGAGGAAGAAACGTAGCATAACTCCAACAGTGTACAAAGAAATGCAACATGCCGCTTACAGTACTGTTCACAAGAAACTTACCCACACTCTCTAGACTCACTCGAGAAGTTATACACAAGTATAATGCTTTTCACTTAACTTAGTACCTTTATTTTGTATTTTTATTTCTGTATAATTTTTTATTAAATTAATATAATTATAATGATAGCCAAAACATTCCCCACCCACCATCTGGATATCCAGGTTTCAACCCTGCATTTGGAAATCATAGCAAATAACCCCCTTGTCCCCCATGCCTTCGGAATTCCAAAGTGCATGAACATTTTCTGGAACAACCCAGATTATTACCAGACACACTTCATGTAAATCACTACAAATAAAGAAAAAATATACAGTCTGAACATCCTACAAACTGACCTGTCCGCTTCATCCAGAATGATGACTTTGTGTCTACCTTTTGGTAAGGTAACCTTTTGCTGGGCAAACATCTTGATCTTGTTCCTTACAACATCAATACCTCTGCAGTACAAAATGATTGCCAAAAGCAATAACTATGAAAGAACAACTTTACATTAAACATGTTCATTTAAGTTCCAAATGGCAATACAAAAGTTCTGCACTAATACAAAGAAAGTGAGTTTCACTGTAACTACAAGTTAGGACTCATTAAAAGTGTCCATATTAAGAAAGAGCTGTCAGCCTAAAGGCAAAGATTTTAACCTGTACACTCAAAAAAAAAAGCATAATAATGTAAAATATCAAAAACAACATACAGTACTTTGCTCCAGCCCCTCGGGGTGGGGCAGGTGAAAAGGTAATAGTAAAGTGGTATTATTTTACATTCAGTGGTAGATCCATCAGCCCTGAAGGCTGATACATGTATCAATAAAAACTGATGGTGTGCACTGCAACATCAGGACTCGTAATGGGAGTGAGGGTATTTGAAGCAGTCCGCTCAAGCAATCTGGAACAGATACAAGTTAAAACAAAATAATACTGAAGTCACTGAAGATCAAATCATAGAAGTCTCAGTCCGAAGACTGTGTAAAAACTGGTTCAGTTACACGTACAGCCAGATTTGTTTGAGAGTAGAATAACAGGATTTGGATGAAAGTGCCATTCACCTCTCAAGTGCACAGTGAAATACAATAACTGTAAGGATGAGAGTCCAAAGGGGGGCCAAGAGCAGCTCAACAATATGTGCAACTCTCATCAACTCTCATTGAAATTTAAAGTTGATGAGAGTGCTCATCGAGTCAATTAGAGTGCATGACAGTTGGGGTCAAATGAGAGTGAATGCTTGTTTGACCCCGGCTCAAAAACTACACAAACAATTCTGCAGTAAACAAACTAATACATGTATGTACCTGTCATTTGATGCATTCAGCTCCAAAACTGCATCTTTAAATGCTGCACCCAGAAGAGCTCTTGCCAAACACAAGATACTAGTGGTTTTCCCAGTTCCCGGAGGTCCCTAAATTGGAACAGGATGATCTTCAGTGTGTACCCAGCTTGTGCATGCATGTACAGTAAGTAAATTGTCAATCAATCAATTGTTTTTCTAAACATATACATTGTAACTCTCAGAACTAGAAACAAGTTCTTTATGAATTACATAATTGCTACTGATGAACAACACCTATTCCGAAAGTAGTTTCATACATTTTTTCTCCCATTTCCAAACAGCTGAAAGGTACCACATGGAACAAATATGTTTACAAATGCTTTGAATATGGAAAATAGTGATACCAAAATTAAAGATCCAACTGTTAATTTAGGGATGAAAAGACAATCAACTTTGTGTGTGTGGAAAAATTATTTGAGGCCAACTTTTCTACAACTGGGATTTGAATAATATGGCCATGGTGCCCCCTCATGATGTTGTCACATGTCATTTTGTATCAGCCAATGTGAAAATATAATATTCATTCAAGGGTTAACTCAACAGTATTCAATTGGTTACATACAGCAAGTCTACTTTGCAACCTGAAGGTTGTGAGTTCAAACATCAGCTTTTGAAGTACAGTTTCACATCTTACTATTCACCTAAATCATTCCATACCAACTTTTTGTAATAACTTTTTTGTACTAGTATTTAAGCAGCTTGGCAGAAAACAATGATGTAAAAATGTTGCTGATTATAAATAACTAAGTGAAAATTAGAAACACTTACTGCTATGATTATGTTTGGTACATTTCCTTGTTTAGCAAATACCTAAAGGCAAAAACAAATTAATGATGATAACTTACATGTATAATCATACTTAAATTCATGGCTTTTATTAAGTTTTGAAGTAGGCAGGTTCTGGTAGCAGAATAGGTGGCAAAATTTAACACTTGAAGTAAAATTAAATTCTTTACATCAGATTTAAAAGTAGGTGGGTGCTTGCCCTTGTGTATTCTAGTACTGGTACCTGGGTCAAACCTTCAAATGAAGATTATGGTTTGTTATTAGGTAACATATTTAGTTTTCACTTATTAACTGAGTGGAAGACTGGACAGGAAATATTTGGCTAGAATCACAATATATGGAGGAGTGCATCAAGGTCAATCATCTGTGACTGCAAGCCAAATATTTTCCAGTTTGACCTGGGCTTTTGTTGTTTATAAATAAATTTTTTTAGCACATGCAAAGTATTTAGAAAACTTCAGAAAAGTTTGCAACCCTTGGGCATTACCAGCATCATTTTCTGTCACGTAGTTCACTCAAAGAGAAGTACATTGTATGATGGTAATAAACATCCTGCATAGCTGTCAACCCCAGAAATTCAAAAATCTTGTGAACACTCAGGCCCATAGTCCTGTGAGCAGTGATGGTTTTTTTTTTTAGTCGTTCCTATTTACAGAACACATTTCTCGGTCGTTCGCAGAAATTTCAAATGATTGCCTCAGGAATCTAGTTAGTTAATTTAGAGAACATTGGAAAACGGGTGATTTCAACTACCATGCGGGTGAGCGGGTTATAAATCTCGAAATCTTGTGACACCCGCTCAATGTGGGTGAGCTCACAGCTATGATCCTGGAAATTTAAACAGGCCAGTGCCTGAAAATTTGTTTTATTTACACTCACTGAATGCCAAACCACATAAAAGACTTCCACACAATCAAGGTATATATACATGTACATTATTATAATTATGGTGTGCACTATTCAGTAACGTCCAAACTTCTGAAGGATCCACTTTCTTTTCTGAAGTTTGAATGGCAAATATTCCCAAACAAATGACAAAGTTACATGTAATTAACACTTTCTTTTAAAATTGTTGATTGATTGAGCAAATTTATGCTCATCCATATATATATCACATGACTAAATATGAAAACAAATACCTCCAATCTACTGACTGTTTCCTCATTTCCAACAACCTCATTAAGCCTAGTTGGTCGATATTTCTCAACCCTGCAAGCATGTTAAGGCAATATTAGTTAATATGTGTGAGTGTAACATTCTCACACAACAAATTAAAGCTGGTCTGATCATTTATTATCAGGGGCAGATCCTTAAATGTTTGAAAGAGGGGCCCCAGAAGCTTGATAGTCCAGAAAGAGGGGGCCCAAATTATCCCTTAAAATGGCTTTTGAATGCTTATTTCAGTCGTTTCCTTAGATTTCTTTTGTAAGTATTCCACCAAAAAGGGGGGGGGGAGCAGGGCCCCTTCCCCCCAAATCCATCAGTGATTATGAGGAGGGAGATAGTTTGGCCATTGGGGACAAAATTTTTTTTTTGACCAAATCTTGTAGCTGTGTTCCCCAAACTATAATCTGATTCAATAACTCCTAGTGAATACAACAGTCAGGAAATGTCACTGGCTTAAATAGTAAACAGAAAATTTGATGTGAAATATACAGGTATTAAAATTTTAGTTTGATGTTCGAATAAATCAACTCGCCCGACTGAGTATCAATAATAGCAGTGTCACATTGCCATATATGGTTATCATCTATCATAATATACATGTACCAATAATCCGCCGATCATCCGAGTTTTTAGGACAAATTTATCTGAAGTAACAGTTACTTTCCAACCCAAACTGGAAAATCTGCTGTGTAGTCCGGATAGGAAGACAAAAATCTTATTTTGTAGCCCGATAACTGAGCAGCCAAGAACTTTATATATGGAAGTATTCTCGTCTCTCAATTAAGCAAAAATGAAAATTTGTTAGGCCAGACAAAATCCTTGACTTGCACCCTGTTACTGCTTTAAACTCTGATAACACATCCCGTAAAACTATTAAACAGTCTACCAGGAGACCTACAGGCTTTTGAGGCCAAAATAATGTTAGCACTGAACTTACCAAGGCAACTCGAAGCCTTTCGATTTACTTGGTCCAGCTGCCGATTTTCCAACCACTGCTTCGTTAATCTTTTTGCTTTCTTTCGGTTTATCCACTTCCATCGATGACTCCTTAGACGAATGCTCGATTGTTTCTGCATCGGTCTCCATTGCTTCGACGTCCGCCATTTTGTTTTCTAAAAGTATCACGTGCTCGGAATTTCCCGCCAAAAACTCCACCTCATACCCAGGGCGCTAGGGCCTAGGGCCTCGTAAAAACGCGGCGTGATCGTGAACGTCCCTGCGAAACGTCACCTTCACCCTTACCGCAAATAAAAACATATGTTGAGGTCAGCCATCTTCGGAAACCCACTGCGTTGGGAGAAGAAAACGAAAAGAGACAAACAAGGGAAAACAAAAAACGCAGAGGGGAGGGTGCAGAGAGTATCCCTCCCCTTGCTTTGCTCGCCAACGCGGAAAAAAAGGGTTTTTTCCAGTGTTTGCGAGAATTGAGAAAGAAGGCCTGATCGCGGCAGGCCAGGGCCGTAGCAAGGGAGGGGGCGTGCCCCCCCAGTTTTTTCCCCAACAAATTTGTTAAACACATTTTAAGGTGGCTCGAAACAGTTTTCCAGTTTTCAACGCCACTGAACTTTATGAAAGGCCTACTCGTTTGTAGAGGTAGATTACTCCTACTTGTTGATAGCCGGTGTGACTATAAACTTTAATCTCATCAACTCTTGCTCTCCCACAGAAACTTTTGTTACCATGGCAACTTGACCAGGCCTCAAAATACCTTACTTTAAGCATTAGATTGCGTTTAACACAAAAATTAGTCGGCGAACTTCCTTTTTTATTTCATCAAAATTGTTTGCACATCAAAGAGGACTTTTAAGGAAATTTTCAACAAATTCTGTCAAGAGGTTTTGGCGCCACCCCAATATTTAAAAAAAATTAAAGTAGCGCCAACACTTGATAGAATTTTTTTAAAATTTCCTCAAATGTGCGCTTTGATGTGAAAACAGTTTTGATGAAATAAAAAAGGAAGTTCACCGACTAATTCTTGTGTAAAATGTAATTTTTGTGTAAATGTAATGTTGAAAAAGGGTGTGTTTGAAGCCCTGACAAATTGCCATAGCAACAGAATTTCCGATGGTAGTACAAGTATTGATAAACTAAAACGTTGTTGTAACACCAGGTAACAAAAGCTGGCACGAATTCATCATGTTTGAGGAAGCCTTTTATAAATTTTAGTGGCACAGCAAAATGGAACCGGTGGGAGCCACCTTAAGACCAACTAATTTTCAAAATTTCCCGGGGGAGCATGCCCTCGGACCCCCTTAGAAGGCTCGCATCTGCGGCTTTCAGCGGTGCCCCCTCAGATTTCCGCAACATTTTTCGAAATCGGACGGACTTCGGATTTCTGACGTGAATTAGCCGTGCTGACAACCTTCACAAATCGATCCTCGTCGCGGGTGTGCTTTGTCACAGTCAGAACCGGCCATGGACGTAATTATAAGCAACACTTGCCGTCAAAATCGTTTTCAGGCGACGAAATAGGAGTTCTTAAAAATAAGTCGCTCCTAAAAACCAAGCCCCATTGGATATTATTTAAAAATATATTTCTTCACTTGCACTTCCATTTCAAGTTGTACCTGGTAAGATGAAGAAACCTTGTGGGGAAAACGGAAAATTTTGATCCTTGCGCTTTTGTCGTTGTATAAGCTTGCGTCAAGCCCCTTTTTACGGTGACATAAGAGCTGTTGCTCTTTCACTGCTTATGAAAACTCGGCTGAGAACTTGACCGGGGGTATGGCGGCTTAACCAAATCAACACGTTTATCAGCCCTCCCCACCTAAACAATCGTCTTATTATAAGTTGTAACAAACCCATAATTGGCTAATTGGTCCAAAGTTACTATATTACTTCATCTGACGTAACACAGACTTGGATTTGATAGTGTACCAACGCTGCTCAGAAGCATTTTGATTCTATTGCTGTATGCAAATAGTAAGCCCAAGATATACCCTAAGACATAACAAGATATTCTGCAAAACCGGCTATCACACACACACAGGTTTCAGAAATCATTTATTGCCCCCGCTAAAAGCAATTATCAATTTAGATTGGTTGATTGTTAAACTTAGACTAGCATTCTATTTTACAACTAAAATTATATATTCCCTTGATATTTCCCATGAAAATGTAAATTGATAAGCGAAGTAGATAATGTCATTCAGCTACTGCTGCAATATTGTTATCAATAAACCATAGTATTTTTATAAGCTTGAGTACAAACAGTGTCAGTCACCTCGACGGACCATCACCGAGCAGCTATGAGGGTCTTAGAGCACTTTATCATGCAATAAGTGGTGTATTTTTGAGTACAGCGACACAGGGTGTATATATCCATTGTCTCAGTGTCTAACAATAAGCATTGGATTTGTACTATCAAGTTTATTTTTGCCAGTTTTGGCACGATTGGTCTAGCCTGTGACCATCATTAATAGTGTTGTGACTACTAGCGTGACAATTCAAGCCGGTGAAGTGACTAGTTTTGGCACTGACGCAGTGATTGGCGTGACAAGTTATGTCGTTACTGTATGATCTGACCAGTGATGCCGTGACTAATGTTACTACGGGTACCATGATTGGTTTGGCCAGTGAAGCTGTGACTGGGTCTCCCACTGACTGCTACAAGAAGTCCCGTGACTGGACTGGCCATTAGTGCGGTCATCTGTCTGTTCAGCGGTAATACTAAAACAGTTCTGCCAAGTTGTGCCGTGACTCGACTAGAAATTGGTGCCGTGACTGGTATACACAGCGATGTAACTAGTGTTCCCAAAGGTGCTGTAACTCGTTTGCCTGCAAATGTGAGCTCTAGAGTCGTGTGTCAGAGCACACTCTGCCCTCCTCTTCCTTGCTGTAATACCTGTTAGGATAGGCGGTGGTAGCACAAGTCTCTCCACGCTTGTTGGGTAATACTGGAGTAGCGCAACTAGCTGACGAGTCGGCATGTGGACGAGTCATGGTAGTGGGAAGAGTTCTCGTACTGCCGTTTAGCGTTAGGTTCGACATTGTTCTCGGAACCTCCTTCAGACAACACTTGGCCATCAGACGGCGAAACTCCTCTCTGAAACTACTGTTAAAGACAATATACAAACACGGATTGATAGCACAGTTTGCATGGGCAAGCAGGATCATCAGCAAAACCGCCCACATAGGAAGAGGGCAGTTACTGGTATATGATAGGTAATGGACCACGTGAACGGGAAACCACCCAACAGCAAACACTGTCACCATGGTTACAAGCATGAGCACTACTTTTTGGCATTGCTTCTTGACCTTTCTGTCGTTCTCATCGCTCTTCACTCCAGGTACTTTTCGTAACCATAGGAACCGCATGATGGAGAAATAGAATATGGCCATGGTGACAAGAGGTGCAGCGTATAGAGCGACAAACTTGATGTTGAATTCAACTTTGGTCATCAATGCGGACGTCTGCACGTCCACACTCCACCTGGGAACGCAAACACGTTTTCCTCTGTATTCAATGGATTTCATTTTTACCAGTTCGCCGGAGGACAGAAGAAAGGACACTAACCATACAGTGGCTACTGCATAAAGAACCTTTTGTCGGGAAAGTGGCCTCTTCAACACATACACAATGGCCAGGTACCGGTCCACAGACATGACGCTTAGTGTAAGCACCGATGTTGCTATAGAAACAACAAGTGCAAACTCCTTAAACTTGCAAATAAAGGCTCCAAACCCTCCGCTGAACCACAGAACTCTGACCCAGATGTAGTGAATACCAAATGGAACGGCAGCAAAGGCGTAGATGATGTCACACGCCGCCATGTTGACTATAAGCAGGTTGAAAGGGACGCGATTTGTCAAGCGCATGCGCACAACGTGGATGACGATCGAGTTTCCAATAAGCGCAACTAGGAAAACTATGACATAAGTCACCGTCAAACCAATTGCAGCGGCTTGAGACATCGGCGATGGTAGACATCGTTCCGTTGAAGGTATCGTTTGATTGGTTATGTTGTTGGTGCTGTTTAGAATCCAGGTTGTTTGGTTTTGCAAGCTCATCTAGAAAGGCAAAAAAGGGATCAAATTAAGTGTTGTATGCCAAAGAGAACGTCTCATTTATAGGATATTCTATATAGAAGCAACAGCAACAACAACAACAGCAACAGCAACAACAACAGCAACAGCAACAGCAACAGCAACAGCAACAGCAACAGCAACAACAGCAATAACAGCAACAGCACACAACAACATCAACAACAGCTTTCTTTAGGTCTTCAATATCTTTGTGAGCAAGTTCCAAGCTCTCTTACAAGGCACCGAATTACTTTTCAAAGTCCATTTGCCTTTGCCTAATTTCTTCCGAGAAGATGCCATGTCAAGCTTTTCCTTAATTTGTACCAGCATAACAACCAGATTCTCACAGTTTTGGCAGTCAGCATTTTCCTCGGTTTGTGATCCTGTAGTTTTTCGTCGTCTTTTACGACAAGTTTTCTGTTCAACTTTCCCTTCTTCCATTTTAACACGCTTCAGTCTAAAAAACAAACTACATCGCCACTTAACTTGGCTACAGGTGCAGCAGTGGGAATTAAGGCTTGCACCATCCGAAACGACAAAAGTATTGAAGGCGTTAAAATAGGCAATAATAATGTAAGTTATCCTAATATGCCGACGACACAACATACTTTGTAAATAAGCAGGCTTCGGCCGAAAAACTGTTCCAAAAACTTGATCTTTTCAAATAGTGCTCCGGACTAGAAATCAGTGGACCGAAATACGAATGGATGTGGCTTGACAATGGCAAAACTTGTAAATGTACTCCATTTGATATACGATGGCCACAAAATTATACTTACACATTAGGAATTCGTTTTACTTATGATTCCGAACGTCAGATTGCGAAAACTTAGAAGAAAAGTTGGGATCACCAAAAAGGCTTTTCAAAATTTGGTCATCGAGAAACTAAGATTAATACAGTCAAAAGTTTGGCTATCTCAAAATTAGTATTTGTTTCTTCCGTTCTGCACTTGTCAAAACAGTTCATAGAAAAAGTAAATAAAGTTATTTATGGTTTCACATGGAATCACAAAAATCCAAAGAACAAAATTCTATCAATATTTAATGGAATAAGTCAGGGAGGTTTTAACATGCCCGACTTTTAAATAATAAACTTATCGCTTAAAATTGCTTGCATGGGTAAGGCGTCTTTTAGACAATGATAAATCAGCGCGGAAGAAACTTACTCTTAAAATGAAACTATAGCTTTAAATCACTACTAGATCTACCGGAAGTATCTGATTTCTATGGATGTGTTAAAATTACATCTTATGACCCCCTAACTAAAACAGGAAGTCTTTCTGAGATAATATGGAACAATCAGCACATTACAGTTAATTGGAAATCATGGCTTGATGCGGGAGTTAAATACATAAAACACATTGTGAATAACGAAGGGAAACAAATGAGCTTCTCTGAATTTTCGAGTATCTACCACGCAATACCCCCGGACGTACAGAACTCAGCTAGAGTCAACCACCGAGATCTAGAATGGCAAACAAATGACAAACACATTCCACATCAATAAGGTTACAAAACATTACAATAAGAAAGGCTGGTATAAGGAAATATTAACCAACAAAAATACAAACAACCGACATCTATGAGTAGACTAATATAAAGAACAGTAAAATTGGTTAAAATGAAAAAAAATCTCGGCTGTATATGAATTGCGTTCAAGAACCACGAAAAGGGTTTTTCAAATCAAAATATATGATTACATTTTATTTACGAAAAACATTGTGATTTCACAAACTGGTGGAACTAAAAAATACACCTTTCGTGACTCTCCGATACAAGGATACTTTTTATGGGTTCAACCCAAGCAAAAATTCCAGCGATTGAATAAATTACTGTATACTTGCAGCAAAATATTATCTCATCGCAAGCGCAAAGAAACAAGAAGAGCACCTTTTCAACTGATTTTTTTGTCGTGTTTCTTAAAAACAAACTCAAGCTAGAAAAAGAAACCCTTCGAGACCGTGTGATCCCACGCACTAATTTAAATTTCTGTAAAATATATGAGCCAAATGTAAATAAAGGTATTAAATTAAAAAAAACCCAACAACAACAACAACAACATCAACAGTTTAATTGTTTAAACCGTTATTCTAAATGAGGTTCTCAGGAGTCTCTGTGACTGATAGTATTACCCATTACTTCATCAAAATAGTTCCTGGAGCGGTAAAACTGTCCACCCCCACCAACCACAAGCTATGTACAATCTTTCGGTATAAACCAACACTTTTTAGGGTCAGGCGTGTAAAATTGTAAAAAAAAGAAAAGGAAAGGAAAGGAAAGGAAAGGGAATGGATGAGAGGAAAGGGAAGGGAAGGGAAGGAAAGGAAAGGGAATGAATGGAAGGAAAGGAAAGAACAGTAAGGAAAGGTAGGAAATAGGAAAGTAGCGACAGAAAAAAAAGATAACTTGAATAAAGGAAAGCAACGGATTTGAAGAAAATGGAAAGGAAAAGAAAAGGAATAGAAGAAAAGGTGAGATAAGGGAAGGAAGGGGGAAAAAGGAAAAGGAGAGGAAAGGAGAAGAAAAAAAGGTAGGAAAATACGGAAAGAAAAGGAAAAGAAAGGAATTAACAACGCTCTTCTTCCCCACGCGTTATTTTATATAGTCTCGAGTTCGTATTGCAGTTCCAAGTTATGTGTTCAGTTTTAATTCTAGCACTGTCAGTTTTATCCGTCTGATTATTAATTACGCGTTTCTTTTGCTAAAAAGTCTATTGGCTTAATTCACTAAACTTGCGAGTTATTACAATCTTTCATCAGTATTAGACTTTCTAACATTTGAAAATGACGGAGAGTGTACCATTCAGAAGAAGGTTATCAAGTGCACTTACATCTTCTTGATTATGAAATAAAGTTAAGATAAGCGGGCGCTTTCATCTAAGTGGACTAAATTCTTCACAAATCCATTAAGGGTTACTAAGACATTAATAATAATGTACATTAGATGATCAAATAGCTGATTTCGTTTTGCTTCCTGGCTCGCTCAGAGTACACGAGCTAGAATACTGCCAAATCAAGCGATGTGAAAAGTATTAAACTTTTAGCGATTGAGAGTTCTGTAACAGCTGATAACTTAATTCTAAATTTGTTTTTAATATAAAAATTATTTTACTTTGTACTATACACATTTGTTTTTTCTCTATTTTTGTGTCCTTGCAAACCCTTTGACACTTAGTATGTGAATTATAGTTGGTAATTCTATTTTTACACTTTAAAACCTATTTTACATAGACTGAGCACGTCTCACGATCTTTTCTAAATGCTTGTTATGTTCAGTTTAAAAAAATACCTAAAGATTTTCTTGCTCTGATAGTTACATCGACAAAAATTGTCTTATTTGTTGTATTTCGTAACGTTTATATTCGATATATTCGATTCAACGATATATTCTAGCTAGTACATTCATAGTCAGTCAGCATATCAATTTCACAGTTTGCTTGTGGGAGTTACGATCCAGAACAACCTGAATTATTGAGAACGTGAACGCCAGGCGCGAACGCTCGCATCGGCAAAAGAAACACATGCAGAAAGGCGCTGCTCTTGTCGAAAACAGTTTTGCCGCTAACTTACGAACATTAAAGTAAAATTACTGATTCAGAACAGGAAAATTTTCTTCCAAAATTTAACATCAAAGGGTGCGTCTGCAAGAAAATACCCTCTAGACTGATTGTTAATAAAGTTCATATATAACGTTCAGGGTGCGTATCGCTGTCTGTCTACCTCTGCCCTTTCATCATTTCTCCTATTTCAATTTGTTTAAGTCATGTAATTTGGCACGGTTTTGTTATCTTTCATATTGCCCTTCTTGACTAGCACAATTCTTTATTGCTAATTTGGCCAGCGTAGCTGTAAAATATTTAAGTAATATTATAAACCTGGAAATGGAAAAATTGGGCTCTAAAACTGAAAAACAAAAAAAATGGTATTATACTAGATACCTGTTTTAGACGTACATTGATAGAATTGTTCAACTACAGCAGGATCGCAGGGGATCATGTACGCAAGTCAATCTGATAGTGACACTTCAGTGCCATCTCAGAATAACCAAACTACAGTTTATTTCTATTGTTGGTCTTCTATAAGCTTTTTACAACTTCTCGACATCTTAAAGGAGCGAGAACAAACGATTAAACGTGTGGCTGAAAATCTTTGTGAATTTTCAGGTTTTTTTTAATTTTAAAAGGCTTCAACCAAAAAGAAATTGTGAATACACAGGGTCACCATACAATGTAATACTTCATATAAAAATAGTACCTGGAAAGTTTTGCTTATTAGCTAGTATAATAAAATGATTTATAATTTTTACCTTTACTTTTTCTTCAGACTCTTAGTCCGCCCGTTTTTGTGTTTGGTTAAGGTTTGAAACCCTGGCTAATTTTCATCTGCTGCAACGAAGACAAATTGTTTGCTTTTATGTAGTTTCGTTAGACGATAAGGATCGAGATGAGTTTGGCTGAAAGAAAGAATGCATGTCATAGCTAGAGATTGAACGCATTTCAACAATTTACAAGATACGTGCTGTGACTTTGCAATTACCTTGTTCAAAATACCACTTCTTTTAACACGATCTTCACTACAAGACCTCAAAACAAGCAAACAAACCGATTCAATCGAGCTGAACCTAAATAGTCATGTTTTCCCTTTCATCTCGCCGGCTTGTCGCGTTTCCGGTCCTTGACCAATAACTTTTGACAAAAATCAATATAAGCGTTCAATTTCTATCAAATAACATCGATGGATAATGCATGAATTGACGTTACGAGATGGCAGTTAGATTGTGAACGAATTATAAGTCATATATAAATGCATATCTTGGAAGAAGACAAATTACTACATCTTCAAAGACAATATTCTTTACGACAGCTAGTTTACATTCTTACGTTTCGTCCATTAGGTCAGACTAAAAGCTTTACTTGAAACTTAAAAATAGCTTTATAGCGAAAGAGTTTCAACTTTCCGCATTTCACGTCCAGCTAGCTAAACTAGGCTACAGAGAAACACTCGCACGGACCTAATTTGATTCTACTTCACAACGTTCTGACAAAATGTGGTTGCCACCGCTTCAGCAAATATTGGTATCTTCTAGAAACAATGACAAACATTCGTCCGCTTAATTTGCTTGCGATGAACGAGAATTTAAAGCCGGTCCGAAAACGGATGTATTACTCTGGTGTATTTCTTTCACATTTACACCCTTGCAAGTTAGTATAAATCAATTTCGAAAAAAAACCCAACAAATCAAAAATGACCTTCATTATTTCTTGCTTTTGTTTCAAGCATGTGCTTATTTTCAGACTAAATGAAATGAAATCGTCATTGTGTGTTAGGGCTTTGGGTGCTTTAGAAAACGCAAATTTTTGCATTGTATTGCACAGAATTGCCGATGAATAAAACGATTTCTAGAATTCTTCAAAACCCTATATACATCATCCCTTACAAAACAAATATTTAATCTTATTACTATACAAGACTAGTAATAACAATTGGACAGGGCTATTTTCTAAAATTTGTTTTCGTTCTTCATCATGAACACAACCAGTTTCGGCAGGTAATTTTGTATTTTAGGTGCTTTTTCCCCCTTTAAAACACAGGTAGAACGCCCGCTAAGCAGCCGGTCTAAACCTATATTTTGTCCATAAATCACATTTCATTAAATATTTTAGTTTTAGAAAGAATCAATAAACTGCAAAACAAAACTTTTAATTAACTTTAGAACTGCATGAATACGAGAATTGTTTGACAGTGATTGTGGAAAAGGCGGCAAATTAAGAAAAGCACTGACTATCTCTTCTCTAAAGCATCCGTCACTGTCTTTAAATAAATCACTATGAATAACAGATAAAGCAATACAAGTTTCTTAACAATCTCTTCAGACATGGAAAAAAATGACTAATTTACGCCGTTCACAACTCAGGATTCACAACAATTGTTTACCCCTTTTCTGCTAATCAGTCAAACTTTTAAATAAACGATTAACAAAATGACTCACGGCCGCAGAATGCGATGGGAGCTATTATTTCTACCGCTAGTAATTTTTACTTAAAGCTTCAAATATATTTTCTATAAATATCGTTTGCTAATAGGATTCTAGTACAAAATGAAAATTTGTTGACGATTTAAAGTTTAAGTTATTTAAGGTAGTAAGCTGTCTTCTAAATCTTCCCCGGGACTTCAATTAGATTTCTGGATTTGTACTTTTGTTAATACATTTTGTTTTAGCCAATCAGGTCAGGTTTTACGGTATTTCTTTGTATCCCTGCAACCGAAAAGAATTAAACAATCTTGCATAATAACTGGTTAATCTTTGTTGCGAAACAGATAAAATGCTGTTTGTCCTTAATAGGTAAGAAAGGTTATATATACCTGACTTTACGATATGAGAAAAATATAACAGTCTGGCCTTTAGAGATATCGCGGACCAGGCTTGTTTTCATCATTTCTTCCAAGAAGTTCCAGTTTTAATCCAAAACGTCACGGTAAATGTAGTTCTTAGAAAAGTTACCAGCGGTACCCAAACGGCAGACGGATTCGAGTATCTAAAGCTTTGGCCTGCATGTCCGTCAGCTGTCGAATTTCGCCGAGTGAATGAAACACAATAAAACTGAAAGAGTGTAGATATTTTTCTTGTTTCATTGTTATGATTATTCTGTTAACATATTATTTGAGTAACAAATCATGTCTACTCATTTTGCATCTCTAGCCGAAGAGCAGATTTTACTTGGTGTAAATGTCAATTTTTGATCACTTTGCAAAGCATTACAACTCAATCGTTGACTCTGCGAAGAAAACACACGGTTATCTGGTACCGCAAAGTTTGAACTGAGCCAAGTTGCTATAAAACTCGCTTTGGACTTACTAAAAGTGGCTTTAGAATATCCAATTGAAATGAAATTTAATATGCTTTCCAGTTTTCAAAAACGCATTTCCATCTTGTGAAAAAGAGTTGAAAATAACTAGAAAGTTTTAACTCGAGACCAAATTTACTCCAAAATCATATTCTGTTTGATAGCAGTAAAAGTACCGTGTTATTTCGTGTTTTTTCCACAAGTAAAGCAACTTCTGAGAATCGATGTTTTAAAAGGGCCACTACCTTTTGGGCACGGTACTGAAATTTCATGTTTCCAATTTCTGTGACGTAAGCTGTGAAATAAAGCATAGAAAAAACTCTATGGAACAAATAAACGTAAATACGGCGGATGGAATTGGGTTTCAATTCATCAAATTTTGTTTCTCTCCTGGCTGGAGGGAAATCAAGTTTACCTTAAATACGGAACGTTGTGGTTGGGGCCGCGATTGCTCTCAGTTATCAAAAAATTACAGTTTCCTTGAATCTGATTGGTCTTAAATTTCGCCATTATACATTAACTTGTTTGTAAACTGTCAGATATAAGCCCTGTAATCAGTTGCGCCTGTAATCGGAAATTATCATGACAACAAAGCAACGTTCAAAAACTTTGACAACAAATACATGGTAGAAACGTTCCCCACTCAGTTCCCTGTTTTTCTTCTCTTCTCGGGAACTGCAATACTTAGGATAAAATGGTAACAAGTTTTTAGTCGTCCAATTCTGTCTGTATTCAAACTCGTGGTAAACAAACCGGACTCCGGCTTCACAGTCGGTCTCTCACACAGTTCTGTTACCATTACATATTTATACGGTTATAATCTTTTCGTCGCGTCAGGCAATTCAGTTCTTGTTTTCCAAGTCAACGAACTAAAACAATATATTTCCATGTTTCACGCACATTAAACTGTCCTGACTTTTCCCTCTATGAGAATGACTAACACCCAACATATTAACTCTTCAATTACGGGAAAATTCTAGTTAAAACCGAAGTATTAATAGGATTCACTTATATATTGTTAAGACTCTTAACTACATAGCCTTTCATCTAGTGGGTTGTGTTTATTTGGAGCTTGAAGTTGTAATTATGCAGAACATAAACAATTCAGTAAATCAGCGAAGATTCACTTACTCAACAACCTGAAATGGTTCGACTTTTTAAGGAAAAACACTCGTTACGTTTGCTGCAGGTTAAAAAGACGTAACGTTCCTCTTGGCTAGCCTATTTTTAGACTTAGTCAAAGTCAAAATACAAAAAAATTGCATGTCTAGATTTTCGGCAATCTGATTAGCTTCACGAAATTAAACCTTTTAGGCACAAAAATTTCCAATAGAACATTTTTTAATCCACACTGATCGTGTTTTATCATATTTAAAGCTATCTGATTTTGAGCAGACCTTGAGAGCATAACTGGCAATTTGAGTTTGAACATTATACGTTACAAACGAAGCTAAAAGAGACATAATAAATGTAACAGTTACTTCAAGTTCTCTTACAGGGTACAACAAAAATAACCAATATGATAATGACATCCACAAAGTATACTTTGTAGATGGCTCACACTCGGATTCTTGTCAAGTCTTGGCATCGCGTTTTCCGTGCTATTTGAAATTCCAGTGTAATTCAATTTGATTAATCAGAAATATTAGTTAGTGTTTTAAAATGACGCCAAACAGTCTCAGGCGGATTTTATTAAAGATACTTTCTGGTCAGATAACGGAGACCCATTACACATTGAGCTGATTGCTACAAAATTGAAATACGGCTCTTTAATAATGTTTATTTTCTTTATCGAACATCGAAGCAATAAACTAGCAAATTACGCCGGTGTCGAGTGCTTTATTTAAAAAGATGAAAGAGCCCCTAAATGAGAGCATGCACCTAGCTTTTTAACAGCTATTTTACAACGTTGACGATTTGCAAACTTGTAGGAATGTATGAAAGAGCAATACCTGGCACGAAAAGAATTGTGGGAGAGTACAACTTTTGGGTTTTCAGTTTCTGAGAGTAAGGCAGTCAGTGGTTCATTTCGATAGATTCTGTTCATTATTTGACTAAGTTTCCTGCACTTTCTGTCTATCTATTAAAGTGCATTTTGTGTAACTTCGAAAACTAATATATAGATTTCGATAGTTAAAGCGTTTCAAGATATACCAGTCAATTGGTTTGAATTGTTTGTTATAATCTATACTTTCATTTCCAAACGCTCTCGATAGTATTTTGTCGCTCATTCAAGTCGATGTTGAACAAAGCAAGACGGCTGATAACGAAGTTGAAGAAATGCGGTCATCCCCCATAATTCAATGGATTTTGTTTACTAATGACCGAAATAAAAGATAACTTGGTTAAGATAAACATTTTCAGTTTCATTAAGAAATATGTAGCAGATTTAAGTTTGAATTTGTCGTGAAAATTGCAAAATGAAATTGGATGAAAATGAATTCTCACAAGCAGCTGGGAATATAACATGGTTTCGCAATAGCTCAATTTTTAAATTTTTCTTCAGTTTTCGCGACTTCGAAGTCGAGGTTTTGTGCGACAAATTACAGCAAATGTATGAAATATTGGCATTAAGCTTCAACTCCAAGCTGTTGTTTCTGGGAACTAAAGCAAAATTCGCAAATGAGCTACGACACAACTTTTCACCAGAGTCAAAACTAAATGAAGACAGTCACTGCAATACGCAAGCTTTTAGCATGAGACGGATCTGTATAAGCATATGAAAAATATTGCAAACAAAGCCAGTTAACTAAATCCTTAAGTTTGGTTACTTAGCGCATGCGTACGCACGCCAAATTCCAGTTTTCGCAACTGCGTCCCGGCCCGAAGAGATTAAGTGCCAAACAATACAATAAAATCTTTGAACATCTAACTCCGTCTATTTTTTCTACTGTTCTCTTCATTTAAAAATTGATTCACTTCGATTCGTTGGTTTTGTATAGCCTCGTCCCAAGCCAACCTGTTTGGTTTCACGGGCGGCGCGACGGAAAAGCTTCGGCGTCCGCCGTTTCGATTGAGAAGCTTAGCGACCAGGCAAACGGAGCTAACCGAAAATGAGGATGACTGGGGACGAGGCTAAGTTTTTTTTATGCTACAACAATTATTCTTCTGTATTATTTTAATTCTAGAGGTCCACAAGAAAGAATATTTTATTGTTAAGTAATTAGTGTCACTCTCTGTAAATAAAGTTAATAGTTTGTTCGTTTGTTCTCCTCAGTGTTAGTGAGAAGCAAGCCTATTAACTTCGCAGCATTCGTAGTTCAGTGATTAACCTACGCCACTTACCTGAAATTCGAAGAACAACACAACATTTCTCTAATGCACTCCCTCGTGGGGGTTTAAAGTGATGTTTATCTTGAGTTAATGTGCCCAAATTTGACCGAGTAATGACTTTTAGCTTCGACGAGAGAGTGTCCAGCAAAGATTTGTATTAGAAAAATGGTGTATTGTTAGTTATTCACTGGTGAGAAAGTGTACGAAAGCTTTCACTCCGTGTCCCTTTCACTTTTGAAAACAAGATTCCCTAGTTCTTTTAAGTTTTTATGTACTAAAACAAGTGTTCTCTTCAGTAGCGATGCACAGTGGACGCTATGCACCACTAGCTGCCTTCACCTCAATTTGGAAAGCAATTCAAAGTGAGAAAGAAGTGAACTGAAAAAAAGAGGAAAAACAAGAAAGAAAGAAAGAAAGATAGATAGATAGACAGACAGACAGACAGACAGAAAGAAAGACAGATAGATAGATAGATAGATAGATAGATAGATAGATAGATAGATAGATAGATAGATCGATCGATAAACAAATAGATAGATAGATAGATAGATAAATAAATAGATAGTCAGACAGATAGATTGACAGACAGACAGACAGACAGACTGCAACACACACACGCATACATACACCGTACATTCGGAGGCACAGACAGACAGACAGACAGACAGACAGACAGACCGACCAACAGACACACAAACAAAGAAAGGAAATTATATTGATATTTTGGGTAAAACGTAACAAATTCATTGGGTATAGCTAAAGTAGATCTACAATACAATATTACCAATTAAAAAAAGTCACCTCAACGAGCTTCAGGAATGTCAGGCTTGTTATCACAACGGGCCTCTTTGATCAGTCCCCAGCTCTCGCGCTTCTTTTTATGTCCAACCCCTAAACCACAATAGTAAAACATAGTTATGCAATGCTTTCGAGTGGGATACTGTGGAGTATGCCATGCGCCACTTGCCTTTTCCGTACACACACGAACCTGTAGGCGAGACGAGTGTTATTCGTAGAGAGCACAGGTTATGTTCTTAAAAGGAACAGCTAAATTTTCTCTTTAATCATTGAATTTTTGACTAACAGCCAAAACATATGCAAATTTATCTGAATATTTAAAATTTTAAGAGATACAAAATGATTGGCAAGCCCGAGATTTGTAATTTATCCGAGACATTCTAGCAATTAAGCATTTTTTTAAAACAATTATGTATTCCTTTTAAAAACTCCTGCGAGTCACAGCGATAATAATGTTTGCGTGCAACGTCGCTTTTTGTGTCAGTTTGGTCATGATGAATATTGTGAGTTTGTACTCCTGTTGTACGAAGTTGTGTGCGACTTCTCAAAAACAGGGGAATGAAATGTCTCTTTCTACATGTTCCGAAGTGTTGTTCATTCCACAGCAGCAAAACCCGCGACTGCAACTGATAATCGATCGCCCTAATACGCCCCAAAATGACTATGATAATATTGTGAAAACTGCGAACTAACTCCTAATATTGATATGTGGTAGCATCCAACTTTAAGTCTATCTAATGATGAAAGTTTATGGTAAATCAGCCCCGAACTAGGTTTTGTTATCTTGGAGTTCCTTTCGTTAGTGGTTACTACACTTCAGCAGCATGTTAAGGAACACTAGATTTAATGTCTGCTAAATATAAAGATTACAATTATCAGTTCATAGAATTGTTGAACATCTTAGAAAACTAAAGAAATTGCTATTTTTAATAGCACTAACTAAACCTTTGGAATTAAAATCTGCTCGACCTTCTTGCTGCAAACAAAAGTAAAACGGATGTTGTCAAAAGAATATGGTCACAATTTAGTGAAAACGAGATTACCAGAAAAAAGGCTGTCTCTCGTCCTATTGCTCCACCATTCAGCTGCACAGTGGCACCGGTTTATGCAGCTTCTAAGCACCTGAATTTCAAATTTTTGTTAGAAACGCCGTTTTTCTAACACGTTTAAAGAAGAAACTCACATTGCATTCCAAATTAACGAACGCCAAGTAATGGATATCAGTTTAGCCGCTAAAGCTCAAATGGCGCAGGTCCATTGTCTGGTTGGACAGCACCGCCCCAACCTGCCGGAAAGTGTGGTTTTGTTTGCAATAAGGTTTGATTGACGGCAGGCAAAAAACAAATTTCAAAATGACCAAAAACCGGGCAGCACAGCAATTGAAACAACAGTAATACGCATTTTTTGTGGATCGAAGATCTTAACTGTAGAAACTGGAATCTTTCAAATTGCCAATTTGGTGACTTCCAAACTATCTCGTATTTACAAAGAAATTTGTTAAATTTACTGCATGAGCTTTGGTCCTTCCATTCAACCTAACAAAAAGTTGGTCGTGTGCTGTATACACGCATATACTACGAGAAGCGTGCTAGGTTTATCAAACAAAATCAGCTTTAGGTTTACGTGCTGTGACACACAAGTAAATTGTTTGACAAATTACCGGCTTCCAAACCAAATATTGATCTGAACATTCAAACATTGTCAACTAAAATGTAAAGCATTGCACCTGGCTGGTCCTCAGTTTTGACAAATGCTGAATTTAGCAAATTGTTACTGAAAAGGTCTCCACATACAACAATAATTGATTAAGACCTACCCACCATCCGATTTTGGCTTCCCGAAAGATTCTGTGCAGTTCTGTTTAGTATTCGCTAAAAAAATTCAACAGAAACTGAACAAAAGGGCCTTCAATTCTGTCACGGAATTAAAACTAGCAAATTTGTGGAACATTAACCACAATCAAATCTGAAAAGATTCTCGTAGAACAGCTATAACTTCCCACAGCGCTTTAGAATAGTGTGTATTTTCAAGTGGCCAAATTCCAATTTTGGAATGTAGCCGCAAAAATATAATTATGCCTATTTATGGTAAATCTATTCACAAGATAACGACCATGAAAAGAGCAACGTCAGTTGAAACTTAAAGTGCAAGCTATCTGTAAACACTTCTGTGAAGAAAAAAATTTCCTATCGGGCGAGCTAAAGCACACATTACATCCCAAACAACTACTGGACCAGCAGAAATTGAGCACACTGTCCATGTTTCTCGCTGCCGCCCGATTGAGATTTCAAAATTTCATTATTCTTTTATTCAAAAGTTATAAAAGCTTTCTAAACATTGTAAAATACAGCCGAGGCAGGTTTGTTAGGAAAAAACAGTTAGGAAAATATATGTGTACAGTTGTGAGAAAAATGTCGGACCTATTTTCTCAAAGTGGCTTATGAAAAATGATAAAATGAAATTTCGCCAGCGTTAGGAAGTAGATCTTCCACAAGAAGGCAAAAAAAAAACGAATTAAAAGCACAAATAAAATAATGATAACAATAATAATAACAGTAATAATAATAATAATAATAATAAAATGACGTCAAAACAAACCGACAATCCGAAATATGCATTGACATCAAAGCAAACAGACAATCCGAAATAAGCGAAGATCCAAACGACGAGAATGCGTTCGAAAAAACTGAGGAAGCGAGTAGCTACTTGAAAGTGCTATGGTAAACAGACGGTACTGGGGACGCAAATACAACCTGGTTCCGTTAGAAGGAGTGAGGAGAGCGATCAATGAGCAAGTGCCTGAATCCCTGGATGAAGAGTTTGAGCTGCAGGTCAACCAAGCTATGAGAGTAATCACAAAGAAGCGAAACTGGAGCGCAACTGGTACAGATAGAATAGCAAATTACTCGTGGAAGAAAACAGAAGTCCTACATGACGGAATTGCAAAGTGCTTCCAAGCAGCTGCTAATGGAGATAATGAATTCCCAATGTGGATCACAGAGGGCAAAATTTTCCTTATTCCGAAACCAGGGGATTTTACCAGTCATAATCAGAGACCGATCACCTGCCTAAATACGATGAACAAATGGTATACATCCTGCCTTCTCAAACCGATTGACCAGCACCTGGGAAGATACAATCTGATGGAGAAGGAGCAAAGGGGGGCACGGGAGAGGTGAAGTGGAACAACTGATAGTTTATTGATTGACCGTATGACATGCCACGATAACCAGCGAGGTATCAGGAACCTCAGTGTGTTAGGAAGGCGTACGATTCTGTAAATCACAAGTGGCTGATAGAGATTTTCGTTCTTCACGGATTCCGAAATGGATTGGGAGAGTCATAGAAAGACTGTGTGCAAGACAGAACACGAGAATATCAGCCATAACAAGGCAGAGTCTCCAGACGTCTAGCACTATCTCATTCAAGAGAGGCCTTCCACAGGGAGATGCGCTATGCCCAAGGCTCTTCACGCTATGCATTAATCCAATAGCATAAAGTTAAAAGCTACAGATGGCTATAGGATGACCAATCCCATCAGCATCAAGATAACACACCTTATCTATATATTGATGACCTTAAAGTACACGCTGTGTCTGAAGGGAAGCTAACGCGAGTAGTGAGACCAGTCAAGGCGGCTCTGGATGATGTCGGACTCCAGCTAAATGCATTGAAGAGCTCCGTGGCCCATGTGAAGAAAAACTCGCTGGTCCAGAACTCTGCAGGATGGAAAATCGGGGAATCGGAAACTATTGAAAGCATGAAAGAGGATCCCCATAAGTTCCTGGGGGTTCTGGAGAACGCCAAACAGGAGGATAACGAGTTCTATAGAGTCCCTACTCTCGGTAATCTGGTCCAGCCCATTGTCTGACAGGCACAAGGTAACAGTGTCAAACCAGTTTGCGTTACCAGACCTGAGCTACCTTACGTGGACCCAGCAAGGCTAATAGCAGATCTAGATCTAGAAACTTGACAAAGAACCACGTAAGTCATTGCTGAGAACGGATGAAAGCCACAGCAATACTCTGCCTTCCGAGAAAGAGTGGTGGCAGCAGCCTAAAGTCAGTAGAGGCCGAGTACAAGCTAACTAAGATCAAGGGCGCGGTAAAGCTGTATACCAACACAGACCCGACTATCAAGGTAGTCCGGGAGTTTGAAGGGAAGGCAGTTGAATCGGGACGACACTCCTTGGTGAAGGACACTGTCAAATACGAAGAAGAGCTCGAGCTGGTATTGAACATTTTAACACCCGAATCCTGCAGGTTACACTGTAGAAAAAGAAGAAATCCAAGGTCAGAAGATCGGTCAATGGGCAAGAAAGGCTCAACAAAGGAAGCGCCTAGAAACGGGCGAGCAGATGGGAGGATGACAAGCTTGATAGTGATGGTTTTGCATGGTTGTCAGAATGGAGAACACCACCATCGCAAACAATTGCTGGACCGCACGACGTTTATCAGCAGCTTCTCCCAACCAAACTTTCCCACCAGAGGAGGACGGGAAAGAACACTAGCTCAGATATAACGTGCAGAATGTGTGGGAAAACCCAAGAAAATGTTGCACATATACTTGCTGGGTGCAGCTCTCTGGCCCAAACGAAATATCTAGCAAGGCTTAATGCTGCACTAAAGATCATTTACTTTGAATTACTAAGTGATCTGGACATGGTTCAACCGTTCGTCCATGCACGGTTTTCCCCAACACAGCCTAAATCAGTGTACGAGAACCACAGAGAAAAAGCCTGCTGGGATGTGCCACTGAATGCGAATGAAACTGAAGCGAGGGCTAACCGAATAGACGCGAGAGAGTTGTGAATTAAAATGCCAAGAGTGCAATAGCACTAGAAATGAGTTGTCCTTGGATAACCAACAGGCAGGAGAAGACAGAAGAGAAGACCCTTAAATATGCGCCCTTAAGGTTAGAATTTAAGAGGCAGTTCCCAGAATACAAGAGCAGCACAACATCATCAGATGTACTGGGGGGTACACAAGGAGTGTGAATTACACAAGTAATGGGTTCAAGAGAGAGAGAAGTCCTCAGTAGGATGCAAAAGTCAGTGCTAACCAGTACATTAAACGATGCCAGAACTTTCAAGGTCTTAGAAAACTGATTTTGTTACATTTGAAGTAGATAAATGCTGCTTCTTTAACACATAGCAGCGAAAATATTAGTTCTGAATGCGAATGGGATATATTTTCTCACCTATTTTTTTAAAAAAATTATCTATTAAGCTTATTAAGTTTAAACTGAAGCGAAAGGATCGGTACATATTTTAGAAAATTTGTGGTGGAACACTTTGTTGGAACATTACCTTTCGTTAGCTTTTTTTATTGGTTCAAGAACGCAAAACTCAGCGGCTGGTTACGTTCGCGCCCAGCTGATGTAGTTAAACCCTATGTACAGCCATCCAAAAGTCTTTAGCAATGCCATAATAATAACAGTATTAATATAATAATAACAATAACAGGACACACCCTTGAGCAGAACACTGTACTTTGACCAAATAAGCTGTTTCCTAGTTGAAAATTTTTAAAGGATTTCAATCGAAACTGAAAAAACAAAAACCGCAGTAGGTAGTTTGGATTCAAATTCACGAAACTCTCATCTAACTCTAGGAAAATTAACGGACCCTACCTTACTCATTAACATTTACTATTTCTGTCTCTCCTCTGACTGGAATGGCAGTCAATTTATTTTCAGTTTCCTTTTCTCTGTTGCATTGCTCAATCACTTATAGTTATATTTTAAAACTAAAAGTGCCAGTCGTGTATTATTGAGCGTCAGAGTCTGCCACTACTGTACGCTTTAAACCTATGCAGGTCCCTGGCCATCTAAGGAGGCTTTAAGACACTGCCACCCATCCTAGACATTAGCGGAAGCTAAACATTAGGATACTTTTTTTAAAAGTTAAGAGTTTAAAAGAACATTTATCACACTTGTAATGAGGAGTCCCAGACTTTACAAGCCTCGCCGTTTCTTGGTGTTCCTTCGTAACACTACTATCAAAATGTAAGTAATAACAATCTTTGTATTCAACAGGTGGTGAAATAAAAAAATTCTAACGATTGATTTTAACCTTACTTAATACTGGCGATGTACGGTTGCATCCAGTAGATGCCCCACCATTGTTCCCTCATTGTTCCTCTCATTCTCCCTGCCTTGCAAGGCTGCATAGCCATGATTTTAGGCCCGAAATGATTGTTCAAGAATATATAACAAGAAAAGAGCCAATATATCGAAATAGCTGTGGAGGATAAGAGTTCAGCATCACATAGCTCGAAATGTACTTTAAGATGGCCAGTCTTGTTTCAGACGAATTGCTTCCCAGATGTTTTAGATCCTCATCTTGACTTTTAATTATCATTTTGTCATGCGGCTCTAATTTACTCAACGAAGGGCCAATCTTTCCTTGCGATCGAGTTGTTTTGTCGAAATTGTTTGTGTGTAAGATAAAATTTAGGCCTATCATACAACCAATGGCATCGGCATGACTTCAATGAATGGTTCTCCTACAGGGTAGAACTAAAAGGTCTTGGTAGCTAAGGCACGGAAAAGAAATAAATACCTGGGTTTTATTGGCGTCCAACTAGTAAAACTACATTTGCATCCTCATACAAAACTTTTGAGAACACAATTTAACAAAAAAGATAGCTTGAACTTTTCCCAGTTACACTATTGGTACTACTTTTGTTTTGTTTTCAATATCGTTTCCGTCGTAGAAGGGCTTTCATTCTTGTGAAAATTATGAATTTCAAGCTACCTTAATCCGCATATAATTACATCAGGGAACATCTGGCCTTTGCACGGGTGCTTCTTTGCATTTAATGAAACGGAAAATCATTTGAATATTAATTTCAAACTAAGTTTACTCGCAGTAGAAAAACACTACCTGAACTTCGCCGTATGTTTCTCTGAACTGCACGTACCAAACATTTGTCAGTCTAATCAAAAAAAGTTTCCAACAGCATTACTTTTAGCCTGAAAACTGTGTCGACCCAAAACAATGTATTGCGAGTCAGTTGGTGCTGGAACACTGAGTAATAAATCTGAATCATTGCTGCATATGCACGCATGCATACAATTTTGGCCGTTGCAGGGATTTCATAAAAGGTTTGACACTGCAATTATAATACAACCACGACAGAAACGAGCTGTGGGTTGTCAAAAAGACCGAATAAATATACCTCACTTCAAAGTATTGAACTCCATTGCATGTATTTATTTACATCTGCCTGAGTTAGGCGCGAGCTATTTAGGGGGAAAGGGGGTTCGTACGGAGGCACGCTTCCTCGGAAAATTTGTGCTGCATGTGCAAAACGCCATTTCCTGCATCCTAAACATAATCTCACAGCAGAAGAGCTTTCTAGACTTAAAAACTGATTTTTTTTGAGAGGGGGAAGGGGGGGGCCTCCCCCGTGCTCCACCGTCTCGTTAAAGAACCATCATAATACGGAATAACACACATGAAGTTGACACTAAAACAAGAATGAACATATTTATACATATTTTTAAAATCTGGGAACTGAGAACCGTGCGCTAAAGTAAAGCGAAAGGACAGTAAAATATCACATTTAACTTTGGTAAACAAGCAATTTTATATACACAGCATTAACTTCACTTGAAGGTATAACAAGTTCGTCTTAATTATATACAGAGCGATGCATTCATTATTTTGTTTGGAACAGCCTTTGAACGTGTAAACCGAAGTGAACCACTTATTAAAACATTTGATAATGGTTTCTTGGAAAAAACTGAGAACGCTCAGTATCAGCCCCAAAATAAAAGAGTGTATTTACCTGGGTTTCTCGGCATCCTAAGACTCCATTTTAACTCGTACTTCAACAAGTTTATACAGATGTCTCCCACGTAGACTAGCTTTTAAATCGTTCACCCAGTAAATAGAGGAAAACTATTAACATTTAGATGTAATTGTATTGTGCTATAAATCTCAAAATAAAGCACATTATTTCAAAATATCCCTGATGAAGTAATTGGTTTGATGAAATTATCTTGGGGCAGACAACGCACAGCTACAAAAACAGCATTAATAAGAAAAAGGGTGACACTAATTGTGTAGTTTTAACAATTGTTAAGTTCAACCCTTAAGGTTTCAACCTCACTCGTTTTACACACAGTATCCCCAAGCAGTAAGCCTTCAACTAAATGGACACTTTATAGAAAGGTGAAAACAAACGTTCGAACTCTCCTGTTTTTCTTAGTGGATTCGGTAAATGTAATGCTTAAAAAATACCCACCGATGGGACCTTTGTACAGGAGAACAATTTTCAGAATGACGAGTTTTGAATTTATTGATGCAATCTCATCGCTGTTTCTCAAGAACACAATGAAGATGAGCACGAAGGCCCCAAATTGACTCAGGAAGTGATCATCTATCAACGTATTTGAACACCAGGGTTGCAAACATCCTACAGCGGGAGAAATATTGTTTCGTTATCAGTATTTATATCAAAGATATCCTGTTTTGGCAAAGCTCCATTGTACCTATTTCCCTGTTTATTTGACAAATGACTCAGATGAGCAGAGTTATTCTACATGAATATTCTTGAATGCTCCGGGTTACTAAACAGATTGATTTCTGTTAAATAAAAACAAAAAAATGTTTATCGCAACTGAGCTGGATTTCCTGACACAGAGTTGATAAAAACATCTCTTTCATTGACATTTGACAAGCATAGGTAGATTCGTAATTAGCAATGATCTTACTTGGCAATAAACACTGCTTTGTGCTGTTTAGCTCTGATATGTTCACGACAATATCAATAATGTAGACGGCGGTACTAGCCCCAGCGAAATATCTTCATACCCGTACCTAGTACCTAAAACGTCTGCAGTGACTTTGCATCCCGAAGTGTGCACGATTATGTTTACCCCATGAAATGGTTGAACAGAAATCACGTTATTTTATACACTACAACAATGACATACAACTGCTTTAAAGGTACAACGGTCGGTTCACGCTGTTCGAACAGGTCAGCTTTTTTAATTAGCGCACAGAAGGAGCGACTGATGTCAAAAAATTTCCAATTTACCCTAATTGAAGCTTTCCAGTACACTAGTTTATTTTGTTCCTTTCAGTTATAAAATGCACAAGTACAACTCTGCAAAGACTGTATTTGCATCAATCGTTTTAGAATTAGAGTTTCTAAACAGGGAATTTTTGATGTAGTAGCTTCCTCTTCTCGGGCTGTTAAACTAAGTTTAATGAAAACATGCATGACAACATGAAAACATGACGTGCAGTGCAATATGGTCATGTTTTTAATAATCTAAAAACTGGCCATACACAGTCTGTAAAATTTTGTGAAGAAATAGTGATGATAACTCCATTCCAGACTAGACAGACTTTTCTTTTCGATGCTGTGAATGAGACTGTTTAGGGTTTCTGTGTTTTCGAAATTCGTTTTTAATTTACATAAACTATATGATCTTATACAGTTTTCGGTTTCAAACCGGTTTTCAAAAACTTTGCATTGAGTTTTGTGAACAAGACATTTGCGGTTTGGACGGACATCGTTGCCAATAGAATAATGGTTTATAGAAACAATCTATGTCAATGGTAACAGAAGTTTGCCTTGCTATACCCTTTTTAAAAATAGTTTTAGTTTTTTCATTTTTTTGTTAAACATGTCCTTTTCTAAATGTTGAACTGAAAATCATATACTTACCAAAACGGATCGACCTAGAGCTGTCGAGTTGATCTACATTTAAAACACAGATGCAGTTGCAACGACCACAAAGCCAAGATGGGGAATCTGAAGGCCGGCAGTTACGAATCGAACCACGTGAAATGAACTGATGACGCTATCTGGTTCGGAACTGCTGGGAAGAAACAAAATTTTGTTACTTTCGTTCCATAATTTGATTTTATAGTCGGCGGATAAAATACAGTCAGTCGAGTCGCAAAACACCTTTATTGTGTTACTTACTCGGCAGTTTGAGTGAAAGAAGACATGAACTTCTAAACACGAAAATCGAAACGCAACTGGCTTGTTCTTGCATGTGGCAAAGCCCGGAATAACACAAACTCTACGTCTGCCTTTTTGACTTCGAAAAAGGCTTCGATAGCGTCAGAGAGGAGCACCATGTCGAGAATGATGAAAACTCACGGGATTCCACCAAAGCTGTTAACATTAGAATGGTGCAAGCTGTGAACAAAGGACTAAAAGTGCAGTGGTAGATGGATGTGGTACATATGTGACCGGTTTGAGGTGACAGCTCGGAAAATGTTTCTTTTATGCTGAGCAATGCATTAAAAACAATCTGAGAAAGAAAAGAACTTCGCTCTTTGTCATTCGCGCGGTTAAAACAGTTTGTATTCTGTGAATATTTGTCATGTCACTTAACAGTTCTCTTTTAGCTGAGTTTTAATCACAAAGAAACCCCGAAAAAAAATCCGGACTGGTTAACGCCGGTTCGGTTGTGACTCGACTCTTTACAACTATTTCAATGCAGAATATGCACTGGCAAAATTATTTCTTTTTTAAAAATCAATATTTTTCTTTCGACATAACTGACTTCACGAAACAATGACGAGAACACGTACACCGCAATCAGTCTAAATGTTATTTTGTGGAAAGCAATTAACACCATTAGCACTGAATATGGCGCCAACCGTTCCCTGTCCAGCAATGTGGAACATGAAAAGGACACCGACTGAGATTCACGGGGAGATAGGGAAAAAACAAATTGCAAAAATGTATATAAAATGAAGGATCAGCATCTGCTGTACAACGGCTACTAGGGTTTAGGTCGCAATCTGACAATTTGACGTTTTGATATTTGCAATTGAGTACTCAAATAAAGAACACCAAGTTAAAAAATGGATCCACATCTTTCTTTTAAAATCCACAGCTTCAATTTTATATTTTAATGTTTAGGAGCTATTTTTTGTAAGACTCAACCAAATTTAGACAAAATGAAATTTCATTTCGCTCAATTTTTGTCAGGTGATAACTACTGGGGAAAAAACTCAAATATAGTTTAATCTTTGGCTTAATGAAAATGTTTTGTTATCACGACAATGGAAGTGACACAAAAAAGTTATAAAACTACAAAATAAAAATTGTTAAAACATAAAGTTCGAAGTACCTTCTAAAAACTGTCCATTTCAAAAGTAATTTAGAAAATACCGTATTGCAGGAAGCTCAGTAAGATAGTTCCGAAAACCTTTAAGTTAAGAAGCATCATGCAGTTTGTGTCCCTTGTCAGTGACAGCGTCGTTCAGCAACTGAATAGTCCAGTTTTCCCTACGCTTGTACAGGGTGACCAAGATACTTGCACTGGGCTCTTGCGGTTGCCCAGCTCAGATGACAAAATTCGGATATATTATACAATGAACCTACTTCTATCATCGAGACTTGCCTTACTTCACTATTATGCACAGTAAGCAGATGTCAGAACAGTATGCACAGAGACGTAAAGAGGGCGTTTCACCAGCCCTGCTTTGTAGCGTCCAGACTGCCGATATATAGGCTTATACCTGTATATATCAATTGGAAGTGTTAACTAACTGTTAACCATCTCATAAAGACCCTGTTCCCCGGGAAACCGACAAACCTTCATATGTTGGTACCTATTTGTGATGACAATTGGTACGGCGTTTTCCCACACAACTTGGATTCTAATCGATTCCCGCTGTCCAACTCTTATCAGAGAAAACAGTTGCGACTTTCATCTGCCCTTCAACTGAGTCAAAGCCATAGGAACAATTTTGTGGTCTCTACTGGTGCTTCTAAGTCATCGTTTACCGAAAACCCTGGACGCGTACTAAAGTACTCCACAAGAGACTCTGCTACCTGGTCATCGCTTCAGTTTGGTTCGAACGCTGATACCACTCTTCACACTTGTACATTTTATAGAAGATCTAATATGGCTGGACATGTTCAAACCAGTCAAGAATCAATTTCATAGGAAATTATTGTAACAGCAAAGATAGCATCAGTGGTAGCCTGTGATATCAGTTGTATTGGAAATATTGTAACAGCAAATACACATCAGTGGTAGCCCTGTGACACCAGTTTCATAGGAAATGTTGTAATAGCAAAAATAGCATCAGTAGCAGCCTGTGACATCAGTTGTACTGGAAATATTGTAACAGCAGAGATGGCAACAGTGGTAGTCCTGTGACACCAGTTTCATAGAAAATATTGTAACAGCAAAGATATCATCAGTGGTAGCACTATGACACCAGTAGTATCGGAAATATTGTAACAGCAAAAATAGCATTAGTGGTAGCCTGTGACGTCAGTTGTATTGGAAATATTGTAACAGCAGAGATAGCATCAGTTGTAGCCCTGTGACACCAGTTGTACTGTAATAACATCTCGACATGTCCCATGACACCAGTTGTGGGACAGTATTGTGAAATGAAAAATTAGGATTTGTTGTAGCATTATAATATCTGTTATTGTGACAGTATTTTGACAGCAATAGTAGCTTCAGTGGTAGCCCTGTGACATCTTCAGTTATGGTAAAACTTTTGTTACAGCATTAATAGCATCAGTGGAAGCCCTGTGACACCAGTTTATATGGCAACAGTATTGTTACAGCAATAATAGCATCAGTGCCAGTTACATAAGTTTTATCAGCAACATTGGTGACATTTAATTGTTAAATTCACAGATATATATCCCCATAAAAGGATGTAGCTAGTGTTTAAACCAGCTTAATTACTTTTAATTAGTGTGTACTGAATATATTGTAGTCAAGGTATACAGTATAACATAAATCAATTGCAGGACTACTACTCTAGTAGCACTGTAGAACAGGATTGGACCTTACCATTTGCTTGTCAGTTTCTACTGTAATGCCATCTCTCAACATTATTGTTAACTCATGAATTGAAGACAGACCAAGCTCAGAAAAGGATGTAAACTCCTTGGTGTTTCAGGTAGACTCAAGTACCCATCATCTCATCAAAATCTTGTTTGAGGAGGGACAATGCCTTCAATATAATCACGAAAATATCCGTAGTGTATTTGGGCAAGGGCAAGAAGAGTAGGTACTTGTGCATCTTGTACATTTGGTCTGCCGTCCCCATTCCCATTTGAAGCCCTTGTACCTGAATTTAAAAAACAAGAGAAAAGGTTAAAATATAACAAACATATATTGACATTAAACATTCATCCAATACTCACACAAGATACAATAATTCACAGATGTGAGGTTTTTTCACCATGCTGGAAAAAACACAAACTATAGTGCAAAGTACAGTATACTGGTAATATATGGCTAACAAGGGGGTTGTGTGACTGCATTTATTCAGTGTCAATCAATAACCATAACTGATTAAGGGAGCACCAACAAATCAAAAAAAAATTAAACAAAGTCCAATGAATGTTAGGGGGGGAGGGGGTTTAGCTGTGACATTATGGCATTTTTTTAGCATTAAACAAACTTACAGTAGCTTGACAAAGTATGGAACGGACACTATTGGGGGGAGGGGGTTTTAGGATAATGTCCATTGGACAATATTTAATTTTTTTTGATTTGTCGATGCCCCCCAACAGTTCCCAAGTAAAAAACAACCTCTAATTGATGACACAAACAACAACTGAACTTGTAAAAGATCTGACTCTTTTTCTGAAAGAGATTGACGCCCATAAACAGCATAGTCTTCTATATATTTTGTCCTGTTTTCAATAATTTTTGCCCAAGTAGCAAAAAAATAATGTATTCCCTTTGGGTTAAATGCAACCTTTCAAATTACAAAAACTAAATTTTACTACAAAATCCCCAAGTCTGACAAACTCAACACTGGTCCCACAAATCAGGAAACCAATCATGATTTATATTTTTCAGAATCCTAAATTTGGAGGTGGGAGCTGGGGATTTTTATAATTTCAAACAAAGCTTGGATGAAGGGTGCCACTGCCAAGGTTGATAAACTCTCACTCGATCCAGTTTAATGACCTAAAAATAAGTTATTTTCAATACATATACTTTAAGTAAAAATGATACTCCTTTCATTACCTAAACTCTAGGAGTTGACTTAATATTAAACATCTTTTAACTAGTTCCTTGTTTATGACATTGTGGAGAGGACTTGCATACTGTACCCTGTTCAAAAACCATATGTTGCTTCTCAACTGCATGCGTTATACATGAAGCAGAGACTCCAGCTTTTGGCTTGGGACTCCAGCTTCTAAACTTAATCAGCCATGCAAGCTAAATCTCTTCCTCTTACATGGTTACTAAACATGCCATTAAGTTAACTGGGAAATATTATGCAGGAAGTTAAAGTTGTCTCAGAGAACTAACTACTAAGGTTTGATTTTTTTTCTGGCACTGTGGGGCATTCTCCCGGATCCCCTAATGGTTCGCACCTGCGGCTTTTGCTGGGCTTAGATGTAAATGTCAAACACCTCCAGCTCAGAGCACCCATTAACGCAAAGGTTTGCGTGTCTGACGCATCAAACCCGAAAAGAATGCAGAGGTCTATACCAAAGCAACTTATTGGGGGTCTTGTGGGATGTGCATCAAATCACTCGCTGAATAAAAGATATAAGATCCATCCATATTTTGTCTCATATGATTTTCACCTTAAAACTCGATCCATATTAGAAAACACAATAATTTCAGTACAATCAGTTTTTAGAAAATATATGAAACTCTGTCTTCTGACCTATTGGTTGGTCTTTTTAAAACTAAAATACTTCAGTGAGTTGGGCAGTTGAGAATCAACATGTTACATGGTCAGAAGTTTTAAATGAAGCCATAAACTGTGCAAATAACCTTCTTGTTCTTGTCTTGTGGAAAATGGAGATCAATTAACAAATGTTGACAAAAGTATGCACCCACCTTATTACTCAACAAGTATCAATGATAGGTCGTCTTTCCAAGAGCTAGCCAGGTGAGGGAGACTGGTATTAGTGCTTGTCACCAGGGGGGCGGGACTTGAACTGAAAGAACTAAGCGGGGACGGGACAGCTGCGGTCTTTTGAACTTTTGAAAAAGCATCTGCGTAAAGCTTTTCCAACAGTAGCTCGTACCGGTAAATAGACATATAAAGAGATTACGTGTTTAAGTTTTGTAAGCTACTTTCCACACCTCTTCCATATATGTTAAAAAAGAACCTGCATCAAAAAGTCTGACGACATTGCCCCCCCTGACACTTCTGCAGTTCGCCGCATGCACTCGTGGCCTGAAGAAACTGAAGACGGGCAATGCTTTGAAAGGATATGCCATGGGTTAGAACGTGGAAGAGTGGCAACTTTCTACAAATTTATCTCGAGTTTTCATCTGAAGAACCGTTTTTCGTCTCAGCCGTATAACCCCGGTAAGGCAAATATTCAAGATTACACAATCAACTTAGACTGGAATTGTAAACTTGAATACAATACGATCCAGTCATCCATTTTCAAGTTGATCAACTTTTGCCAGTTTTGGTTCCCTCTGGCTTTAAACAGTTTACATAGACCCGAGTGTTTATTTAAAGTAGTCTAAAAAAGCTGTGGTTCAATAGTCCGAACTTCGACTGTAGTGGCTTCGACCGGGGGCTTCGATCATTTTTGTCTGTAACAGCGGGTGGGGTGGATGCATCGTGATCAAAGTCATCAAAGACTAGAGGAATGCCGAAATATTTAGATGGTTTGACTGTATGATACTCGATCTTTGTAGGTTTCTTGTATTGCAGTGATGCCTGCAGTGCCTCGCTTAATCATATCACGCTGTTGTCGGCGTAACTCCGTTTGCTTTTCACCTTTTGTTCTCTGTAACTGGAAGACGCTGATTAAGTCAGTCAAAGCGGTTTGAAGCTGTGACTCTGAATCAAACATCAGGAACATGATTAAAAACATCTTTTAGAGAAGATTATGTGGTCGAGGGGCCGGGAAGTCAGCGGCAAGATGTTTTTTAAAATATGTGTAGCTAATTAGAGAGTTCGAAATGCACAGTTGTTTGATGAGGCAAACAAAGTTTGCATGTTGATGCCTATTTAGGCGTGTCGATATATATATGTACCATTAGCTCTTATCGAATATCAATTTCTTTCCAAGAACTAACTGCAAAATCGTGGCCTGCAGACTGTAATTTACCCATGGCTCACTTAGTCATTATAACCCTTTCAGCCCCAGGCAATTTATCAACATCTAACTTCTCCTCACAAAACTCAAACAAAATTATATAACAGGTA
>JAOBYE010732016.1:0-24423 GCA_025403585.1 Parazoanthus swiftii | reverse complement strand
GATGGATGGATGGATGGATGGGTGGATGGATGGATGGATGGATGGATGGATGGATGGATGGATGGATGGATGGATGGGTGGTTGGATGGATGGATGGATGGATGGATGGGTGGGTGGGTGGATGGATGGATGGATGGATGGATGTGTGGGTGGATGGGTGGATGGGTGGGTGGATGGATGGATGGATGGATGGATGGATGGATGGACGGACGGACGGACGGACGGACGGATGGATGGATGGATGGGTGGGTAGATGGATGGATGGATGGATGGATGGGCGGACGGACGGACGGACGGACGGACGGATGGATGAAGGATGGAAGGATGAGTGTGTAGATACAAAGGTAGTGTATTTACTGACAATTGTATATAGATATGGGACCCGCATACTCGGAAACCCAGGGCCTCGGGAGGAGAAAACGAAAAGCGGCTCTGCTCTCCCGACGCCCTGGGTTTCCAAGGATATGGGACCAGCAGTTTGCAACACATTTTAATTTGCTAGTCTAATCCGTATCAGGGCATTTAAAGTAGCTTCATTTTACAGGTTATTTATTAATCTAGCTGGTGAAGTTTTCACGGATTTTTAGAGCTTGTGCAAAAACATTGCACATCACATCACGTCACATTAGGCCGAATATTACAAAATCTCAGTTTTTCATCAGTCAGCGCCCGCAGCTCAGACTCCTGCTGAACGCACTTCCAATTTCCTATTTATTAAAATGCCAAAAAAGGTAAGTCGATCAGAACTGAGCCAAATACCTACTAACCGGATGGTACTCGCTGTTTTCCGCGACTGGTACTCATACTATTTGTACATGCCTTATTTACAAGTTGGGTATTAAATGTTCACTACGGACACAGGATTGTAACCCCCCGTTTAGAGACTGCGTGCCGCATTGGCATTGCACTACATATATATTTGGGCTGAGTATCCTAAAATATTTTGCGGGTTTCGGCCTCAAATATTCTTAAAATGTTCTTACATATATCAGTTAGTACACGTAGTGGAATGTAAACATACACCAGCACAAACTAGCTGGAAATCGAAATTAGCATATATGCACCAAATACTTTTGCTCTGTCAGACCTGACACATGTACTCCCTCCAGCGATTTCCATTTGCCATACAATGTAATTACAATCAATTTTACATGCAATAAACATTAATTGTAACACGTACATTTAGCTTGTTGGTTTGCAGTAAAGAAACAAATAAAAATGAATCATTTCCATCATTTTGTACTGTATCCGAAAAAAGTTCTTCTCCTCGGCCTCAGGTTTGTTCTTGGCATGTTCTTAAATTTCGGGAAAATCTCATCCTCGTGTTCTTATAAATTAGATTTATTTGGACCAGTTTAGGAAAGGTCATGTTATACAATGAAATACTACAGTGCATTGCTTTGCACTGCGCAGCTCTAAGAAAAAATAACGGAGCGCATGGTGTACTGAAACATCATATACTCACAACACTTCTGAAGTGAGCAACCTGCGTGACAACCGAAACGAAACCAAACACACTAATGTAATTAGATATTTTAAAAGGATTGTCCTTGAGAGCGTAAAACTAAAAGCACAGAAAGGAAACAAGTTTAATATCCGAGCGATCACAAATTATCAATAGCAACAACATCAACAAGGACAACATTAGCTCAAGCACTTCTCAGACCACAAGCATAAAACTGACACCTCTGCACTTTTAAAAGCAGTTCATGATCACAAAGGTATTGACTTAATTAGTTCGTATTTCGCAAGGTCTCGGTTTAGCTTCTTCATCACGCTATTCTTGTCCCGGCCTATCTCGAGATCCTGTTTGTTTTCCTTCACCCACCAGTGTTGCATGTGTCCAAAAGATGATTATAAAACTGTTCACTGAAAAACCCAAAACTCTAGCGTTCCACCAGCTTTATAAACATTCTCATACTATCTGTGGGTAATTCCAGAAAAAAAGGAACCGAACTTCAAACAAGCCATCTAACTCGAGTTTAAAACAAAGCAAAAAATATTTACTGGATAAATAAGTTAACATACCTTTATCGCCTTGGAATTTTCCAGAGAAATCGTTTTCTTTAACAGGCGCCCCGGTGCCGTGTTTGCTGCGGAAAGAGAGGCGGTTTATAGCTGAGAACAATTGCCTAGATGCATACACAAGCCGACTGCAGTCGTCGTGAATGATAGCGTGACCAAAAAAAATTTGACAGGACAACCCCTTGACCCAGTTTGACCGGTTTGACCAGAACGCTGATTTTCAAAATGTTAATGGATCTCGGGATCTGGCGTATTCGGAAACCTTCCGAGCGAGGATGGGACATGCTGACGTCCTTACTTTTTAAGTGTATCCTACAAATCCATTTAAAAAGCTAAATGTGGATTTTGCCGGATTTGTATGACATGTTCATTCAAGGGATTTTAAGTACATACGAATGCAAATCGGTGCATACCGCTTCCAGTTTGATGCTGAAAGGAATCAGAGCTGTTGTTCTCGGTTCGCCTACGTCACAACTTGTCATTGTTATCACTGTTAAACATTCACGTAAAATTTTGCTGTGAGAATCGAAATGACATAACAGAACAAAAAAGAACTTGCTAAAATTTCGCCTGATGCAACAAAGTATATTTGTGGTTAGTGTGTCCGACTCGTGAGTTCGAACCCCGGCCTGACCACTGTGTTGTGTCCTTGAGCAAGGCACTTTACTCGACTTGCTCCAGTCGAAATGAGCATCTGCAGGGGGCTAACCGGGAAATGATTACTTAACTATAGTCCTGTTCAGGGGCAGTTACAGACTATCATTTCCTTAAGGGAGAGCAGCGGGTCGTATAAACTTTACCGTGTAATATACAAATACGTCATAATTTGCGGACATCTCTAAGGGTCCGCCAAATTAATTAACGTCTCATGCGGGAGGGGAGTGGAGGGGGAGTTTTGATTAGAACAAACTCATTTCTTGCAAGAGAACGCGACAAAAAAATTCCTAAATAGCTACGCCCTTGTATTCTAAAGAAATAAAATTCCTAGTTGACCCTTAACGGAAATAGACTGAACAAACTCTAGGATACCTTCGTAACTTACTCACTTCGAGGATGAAAGAGTGGGAAGTTGTCCTCAGATGCAACTTCAAGGATCGATGCAACGTCTTATTCTAGAAATAAACTAGACAGACTCGTTGTAAACTCTTTTAATCTTTAATAAATATATGTACTCAATTTGATGAACAAGTTGCTTCAAATAACATTAAAAGTGAAGCACGTTACAATATTCGTAACTGGTTCATTTCAAAGGAACAAGGGTAATGAATTTCCCTCAATGACGGACGAGGTAGATTCAAGTTTTAAAAAAGAGGGTAACACTTTGGCAAAGAAATTAAACAGGTTCCATGAAAACTGTTCTTTGCAAAACATTTATCTGCTGCACGTTTGTATTTCAGCTCCTGGTCGAAACATGGTTAACTAAAATACCGTATAAATCCCACGTTAGAGCTCTTTTCTCGTTCATACGCCCTTTCTCCCATCCACATGCACAAGCCCGTCTACCTGCTAATAAAAATAACACTTCGACTAAAAGCTCCCCTCCCCCCCCCAACCCTTACCACTGTATGCCCTTCCTTCTATCGACCAATTTAATTGTACATGGGCTATAAGTGCCCATTTCTACTTCATGCTCCTAGCCCTTTTCTTTATAAATCCCCCAATTTCAAATCCAGATTTAGGAACGTCGTCAGCACAACGTTTATAAGTAGATAACCTTCAACAATTTAAATAAAGCAAGTTTTACACACTGTAAAGTAGGGTAGCTTTTCAGTGATCAAATACTCTAGTTTTAACTTTGATATTTTCCATTTTAGACAAGTTTATAGTATTTTGTAAAATTTTATTATAGATGTGCACAGGACACCAATGGATTTCAGCCTAGAGCTGAAAGGGCCACCCTTGTTAAACAAAGTTTACTTACTAGCTAACCTATAATGCAATTGAGCATTACATGCATTTCTATGTAAAAGTCTTCTTGTGAACATATATAAGCCTACGGCTTTAACGTGGGATTTACGGTAATGTATTGTATTAACTTGTAAAACTCTTCCGTACTGCTAAAATTTTATAGAAGTTGCGTAAATTCTGAGTCAGACAAACGCTGCCCCAAGCAGTCCACTTCCTTGCCTCTCTCCCTCCCCCCGTTGGGCTTAAAATCACCATTTATTTCCCACCCTCCGATACTAGATTTCGTTATCGAATTCCAATCAGTGTTATAAACTGCTCGAACTGCCGATATGGTATAGAAGCTGAGTTAGTTCTGAACACGCAAACCACTGTAGCCAATTTCCTACTTCTCCATCTCCGTTGGGCTTAACTGAATCCCAAGCAGTTCACGTCTGTGCTCCTCTCTCTCCCCCTGTTAGGTTCAATTAGTTAACCGAACAAACATTTCCTTGTGGTCCCAAGCTCTTATGGCTGGTTTGTCTCGTCCCATCCCATCCTCCCTCGATACCGTCCTGTTGAATTTCAATCACTGCTTAAAACTCCTCGGCACTGCTAACATTGTACAGGAGCTGAGCAAGTTCTGAATCGGACAAACATTCCCTCGTTGAACCCAGCTCTTGTGGTTGGTTTGTTTCACTAACTCTTTCTGCGCTCTGTACCGGCGAGCTGGAATCCGAGGCACTGTTCCTTCCTAGTATATTCGTATCCACGTAACGAGTATACTCGGAGAAGTCATCTTCCGTGCTCTTATATCCTAATTCACTCCCCGCTTCGCTACCGCTGCTACTGATTCTGAGAGTTAACTCTTTTATTTCGGCCTCAAATGCAGCAGAGTCAGGCGACACGCCTCGGGAGTCATTTTCAGGCGAGTCCGCATCGCATGTACCGGTAACTAAGCCCTCAGTTTTATTAGCGTCTTTATCAGAATGAATATTAACATTATCCGAACAACCATTTTCCGTCGAGGTACAGTGTGTTTGGACGGGACATTCGCCCACACCGTTGCTATGAACATTTAGAGTTGTACATTCTTCTTTGCCGAACTCTGTGTGCTCCTCCGAACCTCTGGAGAGGGTAGTGCTAGAGGTACCGTCATGCGACGAGTTACCATTCGTGTAATCTGGGAGTTTGTGCAATCCATTGGTGAAACACCCGACCCGGTTAGTACGAGACTCGGCTGCACCTTCAGTCGGTGGGGAACTACTAGCAACATTGACAAGTATCTCGTCATTACTTTCGTCAGCTTCAGTTAAATCCGCCCGCAAAAAGTCGGGGCTGCTCGGGCTCCCCTCAAATTCGTCCTCTGATTCGCTCCCAGTGGAGGGCAGCAATAGCCTTGCACGTATTTCGTGCAGTTCTTCCATATTGTGTTTAGCTCCAATCTCGCTCTCACCTGCCTCGTGCGACTCCACTCCCTCTGGTTTGAGGTCATCGTGACCAGCCTTCTTACGTTCCTGAGTGACCATATCCATCTCTCGGGACCCGTATCCTCTGTGACCTTGGGCGAAACGAAAAGGTTTATGATTACTCAAAGGAAATAGTCACAAAAAAATAGACACACACACTCTGGACAACTAATACTTTATTGTTTTTACAATCTATAGGAACGCCGAAAAGCACAACAATGGCAATAGACCAATTTCGATATATGAGAATTCAGCCTGCAACAAAATACATCAACACGAGGCTCTGGGGGATAAAATATAGAGTTTAAATTGAATATTCCTCAGAGCCTCGTGTTGATGTCTTTTGTTTCAGGCTGAATTTTAATAAATCGAAATTGGTCTATTGTGGAATACAAATATCTTGCGTTTTTGTACGAACATTTTTAGATCCAGTTGAACCGGTTTTTTAAATATTGAGTAAAAAAAACCCAAAGAAATGTTTTATCTCGTGCAACACGTAACCCAGAAAATTTTTCGAAGACGTCTACAGACTTTTCAAAATTTTTTTAACTGAATCGTCAAGGTACTCCGAAACACTTTTTTGTCAATTTCTGAAGGTTTCCGAGAACGTGCGTAACATTTGAACGTGGCAATGTTTGAGGTTCGCTTTCCAGAGTTTTCTAAACTTAATTGAAGAAAAAACAGTGAAAACATTAAAGAACTTGGTTATCACAAAATATCGTGATTTTGTCAGCGCTTACTAATCAGTTATTTGCCTCTGAATCTGGCATCGGTAAAAAATTGATTGATGGCCACTAGCAAATAACTATATTTCGCTCAACCTTGTTGCAATAACGGCTTTGAAATTATTCAGGTGAGAATTTAAAAACTGCTAAAATTGAACTAATCGTATAGTAAACACCATATTTGCTAACCAAGCAATGAGGCTGGGTATTTTAGCGAGTCAAAGGCTGTAAAATACCCAGCGATACTGGCTTATGGCCATAAAATAAGAAATATTATCTCACGATACCTCTGAACTTCGTCAATTCATCTTGGTCTTGACTAGCAAAGAAACATACTCCACAATAACCCTTCGTACTCATGGTCATGTGGGTTTGACAGTAAAAGCAAAGAAGGCCTGATTACACGTAATAAAACAGAGGAACAGATACTCACCTGGGAGAGACCATAGCCCTGCAACTTCCAACGTCTTTAGCTTATTCTCGAGTTCTGCCACTCGCGCCCCAAGAATTCTGTCAACGTAAAGTTTAAACAATCAGTGTACTAAAGACAGAGGATCTCACATGAAGTGTGCTTCATGAGGCGCAAACAACGAAACAAGTAAATGAACACTCTGTCAAGGATACACAGGACAAAACAGGTGTCCGTCTTCAACTGAGCGTAACTCGCAAGATAGTCAGTCAATCTCCTATAAAGTACACATTTTCTGAAAGATTAATAAATGTAGATTCTGAATCTGCTAATTTTTTTAATACGATTTGGTTAGAATTTGAATTAGAACTGCTCTTTTCATCCAAAATGACACGTTTTTTTCTCTCATGTTTATTTTCCAGCACCTTCAATTACACGTCTAATTTGTCGTGCATTCGATTCTGCACATGTTTAATGGCATAAACGTGTCTCACATTTCTTTTTAAGCCTTCTATTTTTTTCTATAGATCTTAAAGTTGCACCTTTCAGTTTATGGCTGATCTTTATGTTAACTTGATAATAACCTCCAAACCACAAAAAAATTAAAAAAAATCTGAGGCACTACATTTGTAGTGGCATTCGAAGTGAATTTCTCTAACTTTAATTTTAACTTTTAAAAAAGTTTTCTAGCACTGTCTGTAAAGGAAATAACTCAAGAACTGAATCAAACGATCCTGTTTGACATTGTTGACAAAACTGAACTAGCAGCAAACTTCCCCCCCCGCCTGTAATCTAGTTTATCCTTTGAAACCCAATTAAACATCTGAAACCTTTTGCGCGATAGCCAAAACCAAATCCACTTGTTTAAAACCCTTTCACTAGTACTCCCACCAATTTTATCATGATCAACATCTTTCGCCTACTTAATGGCAGAGTCGATATAACACACGTTTATTGGTTGTGCGAATATGGGAAATTATTATCCACTTCAAATTCATTAACGTGCACAAATCTTCAAACATTGAGAAGGGCAAAGCTAGCTTCAGCACTGCTTAACATCGTGCAGCCATTTTCAAACATTAAACAAATATACACAGTCCTGAATGCCAAGTGCCAAGCTGATTATCCGAAAACTTGCAAAACACAACTGGAAGTGATCACTCGACTGCTATACCCTTGGACTGTTTTCCTTATTTCTTCCTTTTTTAAGTACAATCTCGAAAAGTTAATAATTTGGAAGCAGAGTTCTCCTTTCTGGGGCAAGTTTGTAATACTTGCAAGCCTTGAAGAGCTAGGGAGAAGATGAGTAACAAAACTGTAGGAGTGCTAGGTAAAATAGATATTGCTTTTCATGTTAGTATATTTGTTATTGTTATTGTTATTTCCATTATTATCTTCACTATCATCATTTTCATCATCATCATCATCATCGTCCTCGGAAGCCCAGGGCGTCGGAAGAGCAAAAGCAAGGACACGGGGAGAGAGGGGGGGGGGAGCTCTTCGCCCTTCTCTCCGTGTTTTTTTTTTCCTCTGTTCGTCTCTTTTTGTCTTCTCCTCCCGACGCCCTTGGTTTCCGAGGATGTATCATCATCATCATTGTCATCATAAACCTACTTGTTCGTGTTCTTCTGATGTGCTAAAGCGATGTCCTTGTCTGTCAGTGACTCAGACAACGAATTTGCCAGAAACTGCAAATCGGACATGGCTGCAGCTGATACTTGTCCCCCCTGGACACCGGACAGGTCTTGCACGATAGACGACAGCGCTGTGGAAACATATGGAGCTAAAAGTCAGTTAACACTAACCAGTTTAGTTCTAAAGTTAGCCATACTTAGCCTATTTTGAGGTCAGTTAGCCATATCTGGCCAACCTCAGGTCTGCCAGGCATATTTAACCTACATGTGTGTACCTTGGACAGTAACCTGCACCTACAGTAGTTTACCTTGACGTCCGTTAGCCATATCAAACCTTCCTTTGTCTGTTGCCCAAATCTAACCGACCTTGAGGTTTGTTAGCCATATCAAACCTACTGTTAGCCAAATCTAACCGACCTTGAGGTCTGTCAGCCATACCAACCATACCTTTGTCAGAGTTAGCCACATTCAACTTACACCGCTTACCTCATGGCCAGTTAACGTAATCAATCACCATACTCTATTATATTAAATAGTCCGTTAAACCTATGGTAGCTGTAGTATACCATGGTTTATGGAAATATGACAACGGACTTAAACTTGGCTTACTTTAGGGGAGGGCTTTCTTTCTTTCGAATTTTACGATAGACCATTGCATTTTGCTATACAAGTTAGATATAAATTGTGTCTCTGTTGGTTTTTTCCCTTGTCCCGCATTGTTTTAAGAACACACGCCTTCTCACTTTGCAGTATTTATGCAATCTCAGTTGTTGTATTTACTAGAGTTATTTTTTGCGCAACAAGGAACGCAAACAAACAGACAGACAGACAGACAGACTGTGGGATGTATAGTAAAATACAGACAGACACACACTGACGGGCAGGCAGACAACGTGCACAAAAAGACAGACGGACAGGGGCAGACATTCAGTCAGACAGATGGATAGTTAAAGGAGAGACCGACAGAACGATTTACGGATTGACAAAGAGGTGGAAATACAAACACATTGCAGCAAGATACAGATGTAGCTGAACTGCGAGTACACGACACTGAGAGTGTTTCAATGTCATGCCTCAGGAAGCTAAACTCACTGTGTTTATTCACTGCCGACTGTCCCCTGTAGACTGCCTTCATTAACTTGTTCCTTCTTTTCTCAAAGGCAGCCTGCGGAATACAACCATGATCGTGTGTATCAGTGTTTTTCTTAAGGCCGGTACACCGGTAAATTGTACCGACTTTCCCAGGTGACTGTACCACCTTTCCCCAGCAGTGACGCCTGGCAGATTTTTAAAAGTCACCAAAGACAAACAATATTTAGATTCAGTACAACTCTAACCTGCGATTAATAAACTAGAACAAAATGTTCTGGGAAACATGTCCCAAACCCTCGCAACTTCGACATTTGATGACCATAAACCAAGGTGTACCTTTTTTCCCACTCAGTGCACCCCATTCCCCAAATCTTAAGAAAAACAATGTATATGGGTACATCTTAGCCCTGGGAAGGCGGAGAGGGGGGAGGGGGGGGGGGAACTCAAACTACGTTTCGGTAGGGGTGTTCCACCCATGGCCAGCCTCCAAACCCGGATTATGACGGAGAAAAATTCGCGGAAATTCATACCCTGTTCAGTCAGGATTTGCTAAGATGACTGTTTTCGTCTGTACTTTCATTCATTCTGGACACAGTTCAACAAGTCAAAGTTCAGACTTAAGTTTGCCGTTACTCGGCCATTTTCACTTCTTGTCAGCGGAAAAAAATTTTCCTTTTTCGTCGGCCGAGAGCAGTGGCTGACGAGGTTTGTTCATTTTACTAATGCGATATATAAACACAATACGCGTCATATTTAGCCAATATTTCAAAATGTCGCAAAAAGCTATATTAAACGAAAAATGGCGAACCTATTTAACCAGAGGTCAAAAGTAACAAGTAGGAAGTTTTCATAAATACATTATGGGAAACAGGCCATTCTACCCAGTAAAATTATTTTTACTTTGCTTAAAATTTTAGCAAAATTCAAAGGCTAACTTCTCGGATTTATCTAGGGAAGAAAAGTAAACAGTTGTGGTTGTCGAGCCCCAGTTCCTGTCTATTGAGCCAATGCATTAATGTAAATAAAAGCTGGCTCTTTTACTCACGAGCCACGGCTCATGATCAATCAAACATAGAAACGCCATTTGCAATGGATTGACAAAACTTACACTTACAGTGTATTCTAGTGCAAGTCTATTGAGTACATGCGTTGTGCGAACAAGGATGGGCTCTTTTACTCACAGCTCAATCGAAGGTACAAATAAATAAACGGCGAAGCCACTCACAATCGACTCGAGTGACGAAGTTAAGATTTATTGAGTACTCTATATCCCGCTTTTTGTCAATATTGAACACAAGCATCGATGCGAACAGAAATCAGGTTTACTCACAGCTCACCGGCGGATATAAATGTCGAATCGCAAACGATGTGTTGACATGTGAAATAGAAAACTTGAAAGTTGAACTGTGACCAAGGGGATGTTGGACCGTCAACTTTAATGTTGCATGATTGCCGTTGGTTATATGAAATGATATACTCGAATTTTGGCAGGGATATATCGCTATAATAAACAGATAAATTTACTTACACCATGTATGTCCTCGCGCGCTCCAGTTTTTCTTTTATATTTGGATGTTGAGTGTGAGTATTGCTTTTGGTACTCATAGAATAATTAAGCGCACTGAAATATCTGTTTTAAAAATTGCGAAGTAAATCTGTATTTCTATCCTCTATAAATTATATTCAATTTACACACGTTTCTTAAAAACGACCTAGCTGGCCATCCGACTGTTCAAAAACCACGTACATAAACACGACATTTACCAACAAAGTGCAACACTTTTCTTTTTTAGATCCAGGAAAATCTCTCAATAGATTCGAAATATCTCGGCATCAAAAACGAGGCGATTGTCACATTTCAATCGTTCCAATCGGTCCCTCGGTCGGTCGGTCGAAGCAAACCTCAAACCAAGGCTTCTGATGCATGATGCACAGGCAGCCCAAACAGACACCTACTGGAGAATTTCACTGCTCGCCTTCAGATTCAATGAAGATACGTGCGGAATGATATACACTGTACATGTACTAGAAATGCAAGTCACATCATCTTTACCTTGTATCTGGCTACTGCAGCACTGGCCAAACCTTTCTCCTCCTTTAGTTGTTTGATCTGTTCTTTCATATACCTGACGCAAACGAGCAGAGAAAAAAAAATAAATAAAACTTAGTTGTGGTGCTTATACATATCTGATCATAAACAGAGTATATGTAGAATTTTTGAATTTTCGAAGTTTTATTATAATATTAACAAGGTCTAGAAGTTACGAAGCCTCCTCCTCAGGCAACTCAGTGACGCAGAAGGTAAATATAGGAAAGTGTACAGCTAATGCGGGCAAATGATAGGTACTGATACTTTACTTTAGGGCCGTGGCCCCGACTACCACGCTTTTCTTTCCTATCCACAACTGCTTTCGATTGCCATCACTAGACTCCTATGTCCATCATCAACTATCATAAACCTGCATAAGCCCGGCATATTTGCCCATATAAAAATTATAGCCAAAGTTTCGCCTCGCTGAGTTGCCTGCGGAGGAGGCTAGAATTCGAAGTTGCGTGTCTAAGCGAAAAATATGTGAAATATGAGCTCAAAATCATAAACAGTGATGAAATTGCAAAATTTTCTCTCATAAACAGAGCCTCCTTAGCCAAACGTAGGCTGATTACCCCCTGGGCATACAGTAGTGCAAAAGGGAAACTGAATTACTGGTATCTTAGCCAAACGTAGGCTGATTACCCCCTGGGCATACAGTAGTGCAAAAGGGAAACTGAATTACTGGTATCTTAGCCAAACGTAGGCTGATTACCCCCTGGGCATACAGTAGTGTAAAAGGGAAACTGAATTACTGGTATCTTAGCCAAACGTAGGCTGATTACCCCCTGGGCATACAGTAGTGCAAAAGGGAAACTGAATTACTGGTATCTTAGCCAAACGTAGGCTGATTACCCCCTGGGCATACAGTAGTGTAAAAGGGAAACTGAATTACTGGTATCTTAGCCAAACGTAGGCTGATTACCCCCTGGGCATACAGTAGTGCAAAAGGGAAACTGAATTACAGGTATCAAAAATAGTTTCAACCAACTCAGGTTGCACGTCACTAGCTAAAGGAAGGTGAAGATAATCTTGATTTTGCCAGCTTTTCTGATAGAAATAAAAAACTTACTTCGTCCGTTACGAATTGCGACCTTAATTAAGTTTGCAAGCGAAGCAATCCATGACGGAAATGGAAACCTCAAGTTAGAATTTCTTTCAAAATTGTTCTTGATTCACAAATGCACAAGTAGCGCGCAGCTTTGCTTTTCATTTTCCCTTTTTCGTTAGACGAGAGCATCCTGCGGAATGCTGAGCTTCAATCTGCAGGGAACGTAATCAATGTTAAGAGCAAATGTGTCACCTGTTTTCCATAAGAACAGCATCGATGTCCACCAGACGTCGGTCATCAGCCCCCAGAATGTAGTTCAGCTGTGTGTTGAGACGTTCTGATTTGTCCCTGAAGTGGTCCCTCTGGGGGGAGGGGCAAGTTAGTGATAAAGTGATTGGTTAGAAGCGCTCTGATTTGTCCCTGAAGTGGTCCCTCTGGGGGGAGGGGCAAGGCAGCGACTAAGTGATTGGTTAGAAGCGCTCTGATTTGTCTCTGAAGTGGCCCCTCTAGAGGAATGGGAGGGTGCAAGATAGAGTAGCAACTGATTGGTTACGAACGTACTTGAACGAACAAGGTTTACAGATTTCCAGAAAAAAAAATAGTATAGTACTTATTTTTAACCCCCACAGATCTAGAGGATCATAGAGGAATTAGAATCTGAAAGGATGGGAAATTGGGCCTGAAGAGCTAAACTAAAGTTTACAAAAAATATCTATCAGGTCCGTAGGCAGGAATTTTGTTGAGGGGGGGACGGGAGGTGCAAATTTCGTAAACTCGGACTCTTAGAAGCCAAATTTACGGGACTAACACACTTATGGCCGTTTTTTTTAGTTGTTTCGATTTGCACTAGCACCAGGTATTCGGGCTTCTTCATCGCCTTATTAAACCCACAAATGCGGACCTTTTTGAATCCCCCTCTGCCCACGGGCCTGGTCTATATGTTCGGTTAATGTTACACTGTACAGTCCTACATTGTATGGGCAGGCAGCAAGGAAAATTTCAAAGGAGGTGATCGGGGATGGAAGGAGGGGGGAAAGAGGATGGTGGGAACCAAGTCTTACGAACTATGCATTTCAAATTTAAACTAATTCCAGTTCCTTGGGTTTAACATAAATACAATCATGCGGTGTACAAACACATACATGTAGATGTGTGTGTGTATACATGTACTCGTGTTCAAAGCTCTGTCAAAGTTGTAATATGGAAAGTTTAAAGACAATACACACATGCACAAGTTTGGCAAACACTTTTAGACATGTGTTAGATAGGTCTGTACTAGATCATTCTGTAAATTTATAATGCTTTGAAAGCTAGCTTTGAAACACATTTCCTGATAAATTATGAAAAAAGATCTAAAGATTTTTTTAATTTTTGCCTAACATTCTCTGAAAACATTCTCTATAAACAGTTCAAAATTTTAATTCAGTTTCAAATAACCAAAAACTAGGTATAGTACTTCAACATGTACCATCTGACAAACAGACTTAAACTGATAGATATAGTACATGCGCTATTTTCAAAACAAGTTGGTGACAATCAAGTTTGACCTCTTGCATGCATGTTGTGATGTGAAGACTGGCCAAAACCTGATATGATCTTGCTACAAATACATACATGTCACTGTGCATGTGTATGTGGGTTTTCTTGACTGAAACTTGTATCGATCAAGTTTCCATCTTTCAAAGATGGGCCTCATAGCACAGGTAGTAGGATGTTAATTGGGTTATGTACATGTACTTGTAAATGAGATGTCATTTAAGCAAAAACATTAATTGTTGATTGCCGGCCAAATCGACTCAAAATGCTACAGGAACTTGAAGAATGGCAATGACACAAATATACAAACTATGATAACTTTCAGTGAAGAATTGATTATTTTGTCAGAGCAATACATGCCATAGTTCATATGTCCCATACATTCTCTAAAAAGGCTGGCCATCAATAATATGTTAGCTTAAACAACATCTCACTTGCAACCCAAAGCTTAGTCTTACCTCAACAGCAACTTCACTCTTTTCATCCACAGCTGCCTGCAAGTCTCTTTCTAGATCAGCAATCTGTGGGAATTAGATTTACAATACTTAATTTATCCTCTAAAAGCCTACACTGTACCTCACAACCATGAAAATCAGGGTGTCCATGCACACTTAACCTCCAAAACTCCAAGGGGGTCAAATGGAAATAGCTTGATCAATTCTCCAATGGTCAACTCAACTGACATGAAACTTGAAATTCAAGGCCTTTTCAAGGACTTTCAATTAAGGACCTTTTTGGGCAGATTCAAGGGTTTTTTGCAGCAATTACATGTACAACTTGGTTTGTCTGATGTACACCCCTTGGTTTGTCTATTACACCCCTTGGTCTGTCTGCTACATCCCTTAGTCTGTCTGCTACACCCCATGGTCTGTCTGTTACATCCCTTAGTCTGTCTGCTACACCCCTTGGTCTGTCTGCTACACCCCTTGGTCTGTCTGCTACACCCCTTGGTTGGTTTGCTACTACTGTAGTACACCCCTTGGTTCGTCTGCTACACCCCTTGGTTGTCTGCTACACCCCATGGTTTGTCTGCTACACCCCTTGTTTGTCTGCTACACCCCTTGGTTTGTCTGCTACACCCCTTGGTTTGTCTGCTACACCCCTTGGTTTGTCTGCTACACTCCTTGGTTTGTCTGCTACACCCCTTGTTTGTCTGCTACACCCCTTGGCTTATCTGCTATACCCCTTGGTTTGTCTGCTACACCCCTTGGTTTGTCTGCTACACCCCTCAAGTTTGTCTGCTACATCTCCTTGTCTGTCTGCTACACCCCTTGGTTTGTCTGCTACACCCCTTGGTTTGTCTGCTACACTCCTTGGCCTGTCTGCTACACCCCTTGGTTTATCTACTACACCCCTTGGTTTGTCTGCTACATGTACACCCCTTAGTTTGTCTGCTACATCGACCCCTTGTCTGCCTGCTACACCCCTTAATTTGTTTGCTTCAGTGTACATCCCCTTGTCTACCTGCTACACCCCTTGGCCTGTTTGCTACACCCTCTCATTTGCCTGCTACAGGGTTTGTACACTTAGGGCTAATTCAAATTCCAGGAATTTTCCAGGACTTTTCCAGGACTTTCCAGGTTAATATTTACAAAAATCCAGGACCTGAAAAAGCTAAGAATAACCAACATGTAGTAATTTGCCACAAATTTTGATTACGGAGCAATAACTGTGACCTTTTATTGTCACTGTTGTAACTATTGAAGTGCTAGGACGTTTGCAGATAAAACGGGCTTTTTGCGATACTTTTCACATTGATTCCTCGTCCACAACAATCGTCAGGAAATAGTGAGGGATAAATATTCAAGAGACAATGATTTTCTATTTTCTGAATAAGAAAATGCGAATTTTCCAGGACTTTCCAGGACCGTCACTAATTTTCCAGGTTTTCCAGGCCTGGAATTTAAATTTTTGATTTTCCAGGACTTTCCAGGTTTTCCAGGACCCGTACGAACCCTGCTGCTATGTACAAGGTCTGTCTACTAACCCCCTGGTCTTTATGCTAACCCCCTAGACTGTCTGCTACACCTTAGCTTTGATCTGCTTGCTGAGTCCAACAACCAAGTAACTCACTTTTTCTTGGTGTTCCTCCAACTGAATGATCAAATCTTGTCTTGCACTGACGTCCTGAGTTGCACCCCCCTGACTACCACCCAAATTTGACTGCTTGGCAATATTTTCTCGTAACAGCAGTATATCTTCCTGAGCCTCTTTGTACAGCTGCCGGAGGTTTGCAAGGTCTTTTTGCAGGGCTTGGTTTTCCTCTCGCACATCACATAGTAACTGTGACAGGGTCTGCTTGGAACATAAACAGAAAGCAACTTAATACATTATGAATTTGATATTAATGATTTATATTAAACTAGATAATTTATATTAATACAATCTTATGTATGTACATTCCAATGTTCTGCTGAATTTATTATAATTATTATTAGTAATTCATTTCATTTTTGGTATGCGGGTTCTATTTGTTCTCCCTGCCACATTATTCTTCCTAATACATATTTCCCTTGCTAGACCTCCTATATGATTGTTCAAATCAATTAATTATGTATTTATATATTACTCTCTGGCAAAACCTAAAGTTAATAAATGAAACATTTATTGTTTTATAGCAAAAGATACAGGATTTTTTTCTGTTGTAAAAAGTTACCAAAAACCGTATGCATGCATTACTACAAGAAAACTACAAACACTGTAGATATCAAAGTTTTCATGATTATGACCAAAAAAAGACAACTAAATGTTCGGACTCTTGATTCCTTGAAAATGGGAATGATACGATCAGTCTCTGCTTACGAATTTATATGGTGGTGCAATTTCTTGATAACAGTTCTACATGTAAGTACTGTAATTTTTATTAAGCAACGGTTAATTTTTTCCAAATGAGCAAGCAACCTGGCTTGTACAGTCACACAGTTATAAAATAACTTTAGTGCACACAGTTTCACCTTGTTCTTCCTTTGTCGTATGCTTTGTAGTTCCTGGTCCCACACACTATGACCATATCCTCTTGTATCCTCTTTTTCCTTTTTTTCCCGTTCTAGTCTGGCCTAGAATTTGGCAGTGTTGACATTGAAAATATGGCACAGATTAATGAAAATCTTTGCCAGTTAATCTACATACATTGTAATTAAGTAGCAGGATTGTATTTATAATAATTAAACAGTCTTTACCTTTTCTCTGTTACTGAAAAAAATAATGAATAAATTCTTTAACTGAACCGTACTAATGCAGTACTAGTATGAATTTGTTACCTAAGAGTGCTCGGTGTTTACAGAAAATATCAAATTGTACTGGCCTTGCTCTTTGACCAAATGATAGTGAGGTCAAATTACTCAAAGCTGAGATGTTTTATACTTCTCATAAAGACTGAATCCTAAAGGTTAGTAAATAAACGTACTTACAGTGTACATGTATTATACACTCAGCGGAGCACCACCAACAGCATCCCCATCTTCATCAACTTCATCATCACCACCACCATTATCACTTCAATCGCCACAATCACCATGACTATTATCATCACTTATATCTTATTTATACATAAATAATTGACCTCAGTTCAGTTCAGCACCATTGTTAACATTTAATCATCACCACAAGCATCAACAATAAGATCATTATGTTTGAGTTCATGATCCTTACCATTTTCACCACCACCATAAATGCTATCATTATCAAAAGTGTCATCTTTGATCTCATCATCAGATGTCACCATCACTATCATCACCGAACAACCATCAGATGTCATCCTTTGTCCTAGCGATCTCTTAATAGCGTCATCACTTCAGTTAGTGACTAAATAAACCTAATATTAAATAATTACCCTCTCTCTGGCTTGTGTTTCCCTGACCTTTGCTGCAGCCTTTTCTCTTTCCTCTCGCTGCTTCCATCTGTCATTCTCTTGTTGCTATATATTAATAACAACAAAGTTCTAATTTATATACATGTACGTGTGTATGGTATCAGGCTGAATTAGCTTGCAGCACATTGAGCATACATCATAAACAACTAACACTCCCGTACAGGAGTAAACTTTGAACTAAACAAAATTGACCTTCTGAAATTACATGATTGTACAGTATATGTGAATCCCCAGGTCCCCCTCAATGTTCAAACACACACATCCCACATTAGGGTACAGTACATAGAATACTCTAATTTTATACCAATTTGCTTCAAGCTGACAAAGAGCTAATGCTCAAAACATTGATCAGCTTTCCACCTAATCTTAAATGAAAAACACTACCCCATTGCCCCTTTTGATCAAACAACAATAAATTGTTTAAATAAAGTTATTTACCAAATGAATAAATGCAGGAAAACTTATTGAGTTTTTTTTTTCAAAATTATTTTGTTTATTTAGTTTTTACTTACCAACTGGTTGATCTTGGTCTTGTAGATGTCTCTTTCTCTCTGACATGTGTTCAGATCTTTCATAAGTATCTGCAAGGCTTCCCTCTTACTCTCCAACTTCTTCTTACAAATATTGTACTGATCACAGTTTGTAAAAGCAAAATAAAATCATATAATTTTATATTAATCAACTTACAGGTATTTGTCACCTTGAATACCATTGGACGATTTACTGGGGATTGCATGGTCTTGTGAAGAATGGAATGAGTCATCAGCCATATAAACATGTATGACTGATGTTGATAGAAATCATGAGGGAGATCTAGTGAAAACCGGTATTTTGTTTCGACAAAAATCTCTCTCCACCCCAGACTTAAACAATACATGTATATATATTACTGCCACCTCATTGGTTACTTTTCAATTAATTTAACATTTTGCCATACACACAGCTCTAGCTTTAAATTCACATGCCTTGGATAATCTTGAACATTAAAGTGCTGAAATTAAAACTAACTGTATATAATATACAAACTTTAAGGTATCAATTATAAACTCTGAAAGTGGACAACCAGACTATACAATCATGTATTTAACCAGACAGACAATCATAGGAGTTTCTAATTTTGGTCCAAAGCTTACTTTAAAACTGTTTAAATATATTTAAAAAATTATTATAAATTGCTTACATCAACAATCACTGTTAATCTCACTGACAAGAAAATTTAAAATAATCTAAGATTTGGGTTCACTTTCAAGAAGCAAGATGCAGATTTATTCTAAACAGCAGGAGAGAGGGTAAAGACAGGGACCATTAAACTTATAGGGTTCATTCTGTTTAATCACTGAAGGTGGATAATGTAGGGGTCAACTCCGTTGCAGCCTTGGGGTAAACCACTGCTTTTAATCTCAGAGGTTTTGTAAGCAAAAATCAAACCCAAGCTGGGGTAGGGATTTTCTCCCTGACTGACTTCGCTCATGATCTCCTTAGCCAAAAGATTCTGCCTTGAGCTTAACAGAGTAACCTTTTATAAACACCCCAAATCAGGCCAACCTTTGCAAAATTTTAAATTTTAATGATTGTACATACATGTACAGTAGAATCGTCTTTTTCAAAAGAGAAAAATGCATATTATTTAAAAAATACTTAAAATCCTTTAAAATCTGAAAGACATGTGGATAAGAATGTTGGAACAGAAGCATTTAATTCTGCCCATATGATCAAAAAATGAATTTAACACAAAATAAAATTAAGACCGAATCGTTAATTAAATGACTGAACTTCCACGTAGGCATTAAAATGAAAGGAAAATCAGTCACGATCCGATGCAGACCATGATTTGGCATGAAATAAGATCGTAAATTTTACATACGATCAAGCGTTTATGTTTTCGCTTCAACCGAAAAATACCACGAGTACCATTATCATTTAAAACCCATCTGTAATTTAAATATTTTTAGACGCATGGTGATGTTGAAAGTACCTGTTTCATGAATACATAATATTGAGTACAGTTTTGAATTAACACATACATCGCAAACTCCGATTTCAATCGCTCGTATTTTGTACTCACATTGAACAAAGAACACCTTACCTCGCTAACAAGTAACGTCCATTCTCTCTCTCCTCTCCCAAGAGACATACTTCCAAATTCCGAGGCACAAGCGGCCTTCAACGATCGAAAATCAGAACATTTCAGAATTGTTTATGTCGCCATCTTTGAAATGAAAATTTCATGTTTATCCTGCGAACGAGAGATTAGACATAGGGACTGGAAACGAAAATTGGTGATGACGTGTCCTCACAGACAGAAGTTCATGGTTATGACGTCACTTCCAACGACTGATGAAGAAAAAAGATTGCAGAACTTCATAAAAAGGCCTAACAATTTGCTGTGTCGATTTCCGCGATTTGCCAAGACAGGAAAGCGGTGTCCTGAGGTTAAAAATAAACTTTTATCGCGATTTGTACGTTATTTGAAAACTTACAGTGAAATGCTAGAAGTTTTTTTAAAGTTGGTTTTGGAGGAACATAATCTTTTTTATAATTCAACAGATGGCAATTACAGAGTTTGACTTGTGAGAAATTCACCAAATTTTCTGTTTGAAAAACGGCCAAAGCCACGGTTATTCTTGACACTGATAAAACCACCCAAAAATTTTACAGTAAACGGACTTCGGCGTTCTCTTCTGATTTCATTTCTAGCATTCAAAACGGGCAAGCTTTAAGTATTCGAATGATGTGTACAAATCGACAGTAAAAGCGTAGCCGTGAGAAATCTAAGGGTTAGCTAAAGGTTTCACGGGTCAAAAATATATATTTGTTTAGAGACAATTAAGCTACAAATATTTATAATTAAAAGGCTAATTTTTCGCCGTATGTGCAACCGGACAGTTTCAGTCTCAAAATGATTCTTAGAAATGAAAATGTGCTCTTTTGGCTAGCATCTGGTTGCTGTGCCGAGCTATGGACCACAATTTTACCTTGTTGTCAATTTTTTTTCTCAGCCTTCGGGCAAATTATTCAGTTGAAGAATCATCGCTAGGCAAGTTGGGACGGTTCGATATATGCGAGCGAATGCGTTTCAATCCAATGATGAGAACCAGAACTCTGCTAAAATAGATTGTCTGAAACGCATCTTAGATTGTTTAGAACTCTAAACGTTTTTCGGGGTATGGCAATGTTGAGGACCTCTCTAAAGCTTCGGCCCTCTTGACTACCACTTGGCTGAAACCCTCCTTACCAAAATCCTTGGATCAAGATTACCCCCTTAGGAAATTATACTGGCGTCGCACCTGAAAGCTTTGTTTATGAAAAAAAACGGAAGTGAAAGTACGTAAGTTAGAAAGGGAGACATCAGAGAAAAGTTATATCGTTGCTTCACAGCGGATTTTTTCTCCGCCCATGGCCTCCCCTACCCTGTCAGCCCCAAACGCACCATATGGCGAACATGTATTACCGGATTCTCCTAAACTGTATCTATAGTTTCCTTGTAAACAAGTTGGGAGATTTTTTGTTTTAAATCTTTGATAAATTTCTTTGTGTGATCAGTTGCTTCATTCTTATTACCAAATGACTTACTCAATGTGGATAAAGTAAGGAGAATTTGCATGCTGAGATTAACTGGCTGGGGCTGAAAGAGATAAAACCCTTCTCATGTGAACCCATTTCTCCCTCCCACCTGAAACCCACTCTTCGGGACTATACTCTATATTTCTTAATTCTTTCCCCTACACCAACAAATACTTTCAGACTCGATCCCGCTCAATTCACTTTTCCTCTGTCCCTGACAATCATCTGTTCGAGCCTCTTCCAAGCGTCAATCTCGCAACCCCCCTCCCCACCCCACCCCTCCCCATTCCTCATATCCTTTCCGCCGCCCGCGGATCGCTAAAATTATTTTTTTTTTACTATGGGTGAAGTGATTTGAATGGTCGGAATAAAATCCACTCACGCACCTTAAAGCGCAGTTTGTTTTAACCCTATTCCGCCTGGGGGGGGGGGGGCTTTCTAAAGTTTATCCTATCCGGTTTTTGTTTATTTTATATATTTTAGACCCTATCTTCTGAAATAGCTTCAAAAACATCCAAAAATTTGACTGCAATTGACATGGAAAAAATACCTCCTCCCCATTTTCTCATTCAAAGATATGTGTCGTGTTTATACAATTGGAATGGGCTAAAATCCAACTCTGCTGTTTCTAAGCATTGATCAACCGTTAAAACCAAGAGTTTTTGGCTGTGTGTGCTTTCTGTGCAAAAATTAAAAGGAAAATCTAAAAAACACCATTTTGTGGAGAAATGATGTCATCGTGACGTCATCATGACGTCATACTGATTTGTAACTTAATGAAATTAATTAGGTATTATAGTTCTAACTAACCTCCAAGTTTCATGCCAATAGCATCAATACTTTCGGATTTATGGAGGAGGGACTTTTGAAGCCCCCCCCCCAGTCCCAGCAACTCCGAAAAAGCCCAGGCGGAATAGGGTTAACATATTAGTCAATTAAACACTCCGTTTGAATTTTACGAGACAAATATTGCATTCCAAAAGCTTCACCTGTATTTTTTCAACTTATCAGTTTATTGAGTAAAACATAACAAACTGATTAACCCTGAATATAGCCGCGCCCACTTTTCCCTTTTTTAGTCTTCCCTTACATCATTATAGGGTTTTTGTAGGTGGGTACGAACTTTAAGAAAAAAAAATCAAAAGAAGAAGGAAAAAGAAGTTTAGGGAAACTGCAAAGTCTTAGGCAGCACTGATATGATTGTACAGGCGGAAGTAAAGTACATTTGTGCTATTTTGTATAGAAATTATTAAAGCACTGATTTTGATTGAAAACAAAATAATTTGAAATGCGAATAGAATTACTGACTGTGAAATTAGCCCAGATGCTTGTGTGTAAAACCTGACTCAAACAGAAAAGGCAAGGTTGGAGGAACGGATAACGTTGAAGTCGAATCAGGATGAGTTCTCCGAAATAACACTAAATAAATGATTGGTGAAAGTTGAATAAAGAATTGATACCAAAGACCTTTTTCTCCCATATCTGATGTCATCACTTCTTTTTGAAATTTGTCTAGTTTGGAAAATATTCACCAATTTTGAGCCGGTCAAACGCCGGTAAACAAATTAAAAGTGGGTATGGCCTATTATGGATTCAAAATGAAGACAATACAAGCAAACGTAGAACACACTATAGTATATGTACTGTATGATCCTGAAACTCATGATGGTCTCAGATAACTAGACCAGCGACAACGGTGACCCTTTATGACCTATGCAACTATTTTAAAATGGGGTTTCTGAGCTTGTATTGGTCAAGTTTATCAGAATCACTTTGATTTGTCCTTTGTTGGTTTTCAGGGCAACAAATGGCACTATGAGTTATAAAACCGGCAAGAAATCGTTCATCTTGGCCCAGTTGTCACACCTTGTTTTAAATTTCAAAACACTGTATTTTAAAATATGTTTAATCTGTAACGAAACAAATAAACTAAATTGAACATATTCGACCTTAACTGTTTTTAGCGGTAAAATGTTGCAGCAATTTCCACAAGCTTTTCTCTGGGTTGAGCATTTACATAGTACGTATGCAAAACAAAAAAACCCTTTCACTCGCACCGAGTTTATCAATATCTAACTTCTCCATACATTCAGTAAAAGATAATTTGATTAGTTTAGAGACTATAGGAGAAATAATCATCCACTTCTCTCAGATAAAACGCAAAATTCTCTCAACGAATTAATATAAAAATGTATGGAGGCAATCGGAAGAGTTCAGCAGCTCGTCATTTGATACTTTTGAAAGGGAAAGGATTTATTGTTTTAGAACCTTTAATTTCTCTCCTGCGTACGAGTGAGAAAGTATCCGAGCATCAGCTTTTGATAGGTTGCTCAGTCGCTTTGAGTTTTGCATTAAAAATAACTTTCACTGCACCAAAAATATACTATAGCAACAAATCCTTCAATGCAACATCCACTTAAGTTTCACGGACTTTTACAAGTCCTTTCGCCGCAAGAATTTCATCAACGGAATGCTTCAGTGCGTTTGCCTCTTCCTCCTGAGAGTCGCTGGTTTTCTGCTCATCCTGAGACGTTTTCGACGAATTGTCGGGTTCTCGTCCCTCATTACTAGCTTCTACCAAAGGAAAAACCGTTGATACCACAGGAAACCCATTGCCCTCGCAAAATATCACAGGGCTCCCAGGTACCGCGACGTAATTCTGAGCTCCATGGAAAGAAGTACAAGTGGTAGCTGGTGCGACGCTATCACTCACGATGGCGGGAATTTGAAAATGGAAGGGCGGGATCTGAGCGGTGCTTGGAAATGGCGGGAAACCACTCTGCTCATGCGCAATGATCCCAGGATATCTCCCGCCACACACCTTGGAAAGCGGCCAACTGAAGCAAAGACTGTTTGTTTCCTTGGAGTAATGGTTTTCTCCTGTATTATCAGAAACTGTTGTGTTGGCGGGGCGTACGTTGTTTTCCTTCTTTCTAAACTTTGATCTACGGTTTTGAAACCAAACCTGCAAATTATGAGTTGGTAGGCATCTCATTAAGGGTGCATTTCTTTGGGAAAATCTAAAAACGGATTATTGCGTGAGATTAGACAGATTATTTTTTGCAAAAGAAACA
>JAOBYE010731905.1:0-24443 GCA_025403585.1 Parazoanthus swiftii | reverse complement strand
ACACAATAAAGAGCACAGATTAAGCTTTAATAATGCTCGAAATCAAGCTTTAAAAAAGTATACCCTGGGAGATATGAATCGCTAAAATCTCCCTGAAATTCGTGTCTTACAAAGATCACTGGAAGTGAGGATTTTCAAAGGGTCAATTAGAAGTTTTAAAAATATTAATATTTTGCTTCGGTAGACAGGCGAATTGATGTTAAACAACACACAGCAGCAAGGATTCCAGACGTTTTCCCGTCTTTATGCACGAGCATGTTGAAAATGCACGATTTTACCTAGTTTTTAATACCGCGACGAGCGTTAGATGGAATTTTCAACTTTTGTCGATTTCTCGAAAACTACAAATCCCCAAACGTTTAAATGTTATTTTTGAAACTAGTGGCATCAAATGGGTATTGAAGGTCTTGTATAAACTGAAACTCCCGGAATCATATTTCGGATACTCTTCGTGGTGATATGCACATTGCACAAGAGATATCGGAGATCTCTGACTCTGCTCGTGCAATGCCAAAAGAAAACAACATGGCCGGTTGGTGTGGCGATGTACATGTATCATTTTTTTGGGTTTCCACTCGTTTTTTATATCTGATATTCACATATTTATTTCTTTTTTTTTTAGACTCATGACTCAAAAACTCATGACTCATTGACTCAATTGACTCATAGAATAGACTACGTCAAGATTAAAATAAGAACAGTTTGAGCCTCAAAATGCTGACAATAAAAAAGAACATTGAACTCAAGCAAAAATTTCACTGGTTCTTTGAAAAGAGTGTATGAGTGCCCAAGTTTCTGTTGGCCCGAGGATAAATCTATAACTAACTAATGCGTAAACAAAACACCAAAATGCATTGGTCCTTGACGCTTATAAAGTTTGTTAAGCGTTCCGCGTCTACTTGAAGTGACTGAATGTTTTGCTCAGTATTATTTTAGAAAAAAAATGAGTAAATAACTGGTTTTCTAAAGCAGCCATTTTGTATTCAACAATCGTAATAATATCCCCTGGAACAGATCGGATCGACCGCTTATAAATAAAAACAGCATAATTACTTGCTACGATGGTTTTGGTTTCAAAAGATTTCTGTCAAAATAAGAAAGGAACAGAATTCAAAAGCTTGTAAATAAGCATTGTTCGAATGCTTTGAACGCTGACAGTTTATCAATATCTGTACAAGGGGCGAAGAAAGAGGCACTTTATGAAAGCTTTATACGGTAATAATATATTACTCTTTGGATAAAAGGTCAGGCAATCTTGACTTTGTCTGGCATGTTAACCCAGGCCTGCTTGCGTGTCTCAAAAACATGGGCAATTCAAATATATTAAAAGAAAGCAGAGAGAGAAACACATTAAAAGAAAACAGAGAGAGAATCCAGCTCATCGCCATTATTATTCTAGCGGTCCTTTGCATTGTACTAATCATTGCATTGGCTGTTGTTGCATCGAAAAAGGCAAACAGTGAACAAGACAGCACTGATGGTATCAATAACACTGCACGAGATGGTTTCTGCAACGAAGAAACCAGACTCCCGGCACCGAAGCCACCAAAGTCGGCTGGAGTGTTCGACGACCTGTCTGAAGACGAAATTGACGCCGTTAAAAAGTACATGTTGAGCCTGAAAGAGCCGAAGCTTGTCTCGTACCGAGGAGCCGCGGTAAATACAAATCATATCTACCTGATCGAGTATCAGCAACCGAGAAAAGATGAGGTTCTGGCATATTTGGACGGGAACGGAGGCAGCAAACCACAGCGGAAAGCCCGTGTGGTGGTATATATGGGTGCAGCTGACCCGCCTGTAGTGCAAGAATATTTAGTTTACCCTGCATCTAAGCCAACCGGTCATCACAAGCGTTCAACCATTCCGTTTCATACCAGGCCAGCTGATAACCATGAACTGGGTATTATCCATCGAGCTATGTTGGACTTGACTAAAAAACTGCAACATGTGCTAAGAGAAAGCTATGATGGCTATATGCTTTTTGGATGCAAGGAAAAATGCCTCACTTACGCGACCAACGCTCCCCTTGGATTCGAAAGCGGCCAGCGCAAGCACTGGGTATTTTTCATGCGTGACTACCCAGGCTTATATCTACATCCAATTGGGTTTCAAGCGCTTTACAACGCGCTCGGGAACAATGTTTCTACGTGGCGTGTAGAGAAAATTTTCTACCACAATCAAACCTTCGACACACCGGAAGAACTACTGGAGAAATATAACAACGGCAGTATTTACAAAGTATTTATACCAGCACCCGATAGCAAAGATCTACTGTTTTCTACATTGTCTCGTCGGGGAGACCCAGTTCCGCAAGAGCCTTTGCGGCCGCCACAAATGTTTGAGCCTGATGGTAAACGATACACGGTCAGCGGTCGCCATATTGAGTACATGGGTTGGAGCTTTGACTTCCGGCTTCGCTCGTCTTCTGGTGTGCAAATTTTCGACATCAACTTCAAGGGCGAGAGAATTATCTATGAGCTGAGCCTTCAAGAGGCAGAGGCTTTCTACTCAGGTTACAACCCTAAAACCATGCATACAAACTACCTGGACGGATACTGGGGTCTTGGGTACTGCAAGTTTGAACTCGTACGGGGGGTCGACTGTCCAAATACGGCGACTTTCTTTGACGTTGTACACTTTGTCAACACCGACCGTCCATTGAAAATCAGCAACGGAATTTGTGTTTTTGAACTTGACACCGGAATGCCACTGAGACGACATTTTGCTAACGATTACGCGGGGGGGTACAGATTTTACGGGGGCATGCCGGGCAGCACCCTCGTGGTTCGGTCAGTTACAACTGCGTTCAACTATGATTATGTGTTCGATTACATTTTCTACCCCAACGGAGTGGTGGAGGTGCGCGTGGGCACTACGGGGTATGCACAGGCAACTTACTGGACTTCTAAAGAGTACCCCTATGGCTACCAGCTGTACAATACTACCGCAGGAACTGTACACGACCACATCATCAACTACAAGGTCGATCTTGACGTAGCCGGGATTAAGAACTCTTTCCAAACCATAGATATAGAGGTCGAGAACATCACAGATCCTTGGTTCCTGGGCAGAAGACACGTGCAGAAGGTTTTGCGTCGTAGGACGAAGGAAACGGAGAAAGAAGCTTTGTACCGATATAACTTTGAGACACCCAAATACTTGAACTTTTTCTCCGAGACCAAGCGTAACAGAAACGGAGTAGAGAAAGGATACAGGATCCAGATCAATGACGTCATGAAGATGAGCTACCCCGAGTCCTGGCCTCTCGTTAACGGAGCAGCTTGGACTCTTCACCAGCTCGTGGTCACCAAGCGAAAGGAGAGCGAAGACAGGAGCAGCTCTATCTTCAACCAGGCTGACCCCTTCAGCCCTGTCGTTGATTTCAAGACGTTCTACGAGGACAATGAGAAAATCAGAAACCAAGATCTGGTTGCCTGGGTTACAACCGGAAGTATTCACATTCCTCATTCCGAAGATGTGCCGAACACCGCCACAGCATCCAACACCTTTGGTTTCTTTATTCGTCCATTTAACTACTTTGACGAAGATCCATCGATTGCTTCCACCGACAGTGTATTTATTACCTCGACCGATGGTGGATCGAAGATCGAGAATTATGGAAAGGGCGGTAGCAAATGTACCCCTCAACAGCAGCCTCTCAAATTTAAAGGTGTGTATCAGTGAGGGCCTTAGAACAGCTCACATCTCCACTGACTCAGCCGAAGGATCTGCATACTTTTTACATTAGAAAAGCTTTAGATTTTCGGCTCTAAAATTTGGTACACTTCTTAATGTTACTGTTGACCACGTTTGACATTGTCTTAAAGAGAAAACACACCGGAATAGCAGGTCGAGCAATTCCAAACTTTTACTTAAAGATTGGTTCATACAAATTATAAATAACAGTTACACTGGCTCGACATTTGATCAACGGATACATTTCTCAAACCGATACTCTCAATTTCTAAAACTTCCAAAACGTTTAAAAAATACTTGTATTGTCTTCATTTTCAAATGTCTCTCAAAAAGAGACATTTGATATAGAATTCACTGACAACTAATTTAGAAATTGTTCAGAACAGGACATTATCTTCGCAGTTGAAACAGTAGAATCTGCTGTTAAACTGAACTTGTAAAACAACAAAGTCTATAATCGAGAGTTAGAGTTTTAAGCTTAAGAAAATAGGAATTAAGATTCGTCTATTGGTGATCAGTACAACTATAACTATATTGAAACGAAGGCCATTTGTGTTATGTTGCTATCAACCATTTTATCTGAAGGGTGGGGGTCAAGCGGGAGAGTAAACGCCTGCTTCAGCCAGGTACTATATCAAAGACAGTCACATTTCTGTGGAAAAACTGTTACAGTTGATATAACTACTTTCTTATGAATTACTACGTGACTTAAAACATTTAGCGTAGCATTAATTGAGTCACTTGCAGTGCTCCTATTTTTTTTCTAAAATTAGTTACAAAGAATGCCAATTATGCAAGCACTGCATTTTCAGCTCTATCTCGGTATTTGACTCACGACTGACGTTCACTGGGTTCACCAGCAATGAAGGGCAATATATCGATAGGTTGCACTCTTCCTTTCGTAGATTGAAAAATTTGCTTTAGTTATGGGAGTTAAATTTTAAAACATTTCAGAACAATATACCTGACGTTAACCAGACGTCGAGCTTGTTAACACGTTAATTCAACTCCCACAACTGAAGTAAATTTTGTAGAGTATGCTATACCCAATCCAATCTTCGGCGATACTCAGAGCGAAACATCTTTGCTTACACCGTTACATTACATGCCTAACGCGGGACTTGTCCCTATTAAGGCTCTACTCTCAGAAGGAAAGGTCCTATTGGATCTTTGACAATAGAGTTAGCAACAGCTTACACGTTCTCACAATAAGTCATTGTATGTTGGTCTACGGGTTTTTACACGTTAAACGGTCATTTTAATTGTTTTCAAAGACTCTGAATACTGGCATTAATCCAGTCAACCGTATTTGAACAAAGCAACAGCTGCAAAGTTACATTGGTTTATGTTTATTTCAAAAAAAATTACTAGGCTCCTTCCGAAAATATGTTTATCCGAATATATATTAAGCCCATGGGCTTGTATTCGGGAGGGTGGTTTAAAATCGGAAGGGATTTGCGTTTTAGCTTTAGGTGAATATATTCGGGTGCTTATTTTTGAAAGTTTATCAAGGTATTTAAGGTTGTGACCATCGGATTAGACTGTGAGCAGTCTCTCCCTTTTACTTAAGAAACGATCAAGGAAATAAAAACATTGAGTAGCGAAGTCGTGAGCGACAGCGCGCCGCGAGGATCGCGGGCACAGGAAGGTCTTAGAGTGTACGTGTTAAAGTAAGAAATGCATTGATCAGCTGAATTCAGTTGTGATGAAATTTTACCTCCTGTGCTTCGTGCGCTTTCAACTGTTCGACCAGCACTCTCCGTCGTCTTTTCTCTCTCTCCTAAAACAGTAAAGCGCAAGGTAACTATAGGGTGACAGAGCAAGCTTGCACGCAATCAAACAAACTTCCAAAACAAAGGAACAGTATATATTCATTAAGGAAAAGCAACAAGCTTAAAAAACCTCGACCTCGTACTGACATACTCCGAAAGTCAGTCACAAACAGAGAATCAACACTGTGGAACAATCTGAGGGATTCTACAACTACTGTCAGTGGTTTTAGTTCATTCAAAAAGATGGTAAGGGCACAACTCAAATTTTTAACATTTTTACCAAACTGTGGGAAAAGTGACGACCTCAAACATTTTTAGCCACTTTACCATGTCAAGTTAGATAGTCAGAAAGGCAGAAAGTTGTTTATTGACATAGTCAGACATGTACATTGACATAATAGTTAGACAAAATAGTAGTTAGAAAGTTAGGCAGTCAAAAGGTTACTTATTAAAATCTTATAAACTCTTACATTTTTATATCATATTGTAACACACGGCCACATCAGCTATACAGTTGTCGTCCGTTTTCTTTTAACCGTGTACAAGTAAAGCCTATTTATATTATTTTTATTTAAGCATGAGCCAAGACTGCCTGCACAAAAGGTACCAACAAGACTTGTCAGTTTTGTCTAGTTCCTGCAAGAAGCCAAAGAGAGACGCCGCCGAGGCCTAGGTTTTACCCGGATCTCTTAAATTACCCTCAACATGTTCTCTTTAACTTTTTTTATCTTGCCTGAAGAACTAAAACAATCTACAGCTGAAGCAAATATGGCGCGACTGTAAACTGCAAGCCATTTGTTTACAGCAGTGCAAAATTATACTCGCTAAGCACACCTTACCAACAAACAAGATGTTGTAGACATCTGCAAGTACCGGTAATTTATTACTGCACAGCATTGATTTGGCCATGCCGTGAGACGAAAGCAAAACGTAAATCCCACATTAAATTCTTGGGCTTATATTACTATATTATATAGTAAGTGGTTTGGAGTTTGCTTATAGACTGGGGGGGGGGGTGATATCCAGGAGGGCTTAAAAGTGTAAAAAAGTGTACAAAAAGGGGCTTCCTAGAGATTAACAGGGGAAATACGGTATTTTCCCTACTTTTCTGGCCACGGCGTCCTCTTCTAGCCTGGTGCGGATCTTGTTTATGTAGTCATCATTGCTGCCCTACAAACAACAACGCGGGATGTCACTTTTCTCAACATAACGCTGCGTGACACTAATACTACTGTTTAAAAATACCACTCCCAGGTCCAGGCAGATGAGAGCATGTTACCGGATATGAAAGAAAGGAAATGGACAAATATTGACTTATTTCATCGTTACATCACAGTTTGCTGATATCTGTTAAGGGAAAATGAGCAGCTAGGACGCGAACGCCAACGAAGACGGTTTCTGAATCTTTAACTTTCCGTTTTCTCTACCTGGTTTGTATAACTCATACAGTTTTTTGTTTTTTGTGAAGGCGTGTGTGTAAAAAAATAGAAGCAATATCATTTTTAAAGCTGCACGAAAATTAAAACAATATATACATAAGTTATATATATTGCACATGTTCTCTGTAAAAGCATGAAGTTGATCGTTTTACGTTCTGTTTTTCAAGATTACAATAAAAAGCTAGCCAGCCGGTCAGTTCTAGTGATCAAGTCTAATTTTTTTGTAACGTTCCAGTTGATTGTTCGCGTTCCAGTTGCTTAAGTTCTCTAACTTCCAAAAAATCAAACAAGAGCGGCTGCCATGCTTCTTGTTTTTCCACTTACTTTCATTTTTCTTTTCCTTTCATAACTCAAGCAAAGCTCAACTTTAAAACTACTGGGTTCAAATATTCTCTTTACCTACACACTTTCGGATTCAGATGGGATTTACACCTATACTGTTTCATGACACAAAAATCTTCTTCAAATGTTCTTACCACTGCAGTTGTCTTCTTGGACGTTCGTGGAATAAGAACAGTGTCCAAGTCAACATCCGGGTCACGGCCGGTATCTCTGAAGAACGAAAAATCTGAGCATAAACTTATTTGCTTGAATTTTTTGATTAAAAAGACTTTAACAAAAGTGTTTTACAGATGAATAACAGGCTACCCTTACACTGATGTGTTAAGAACAAATGCGAGAACATGAGGAAGAAGAAGAAGAAGAAGATCGAAACTGAAGGAGAACAAGAACATGAAATGAAAAAGAACAAGAACAAGAATACGAACAATAATTTGAAGATGATGAAGAACGAAAACAAGAAAAGGAAAAGAAGCAAGATCAATAACAAAAACAATTATATCTTATAAAGATGTAGCAATATTTCGTTTGAGAATTATACGCGTCAGCATCACCTGGACTAATAAACACAAATCTCTTCAAATACTTTAAGCAACAGTTTAATATCTCATGTTGTATATGTGAGAACCATGAGAAAGTTGGGTTTGTTTTCACATCCCTGACATTAATCATTAAACGAAACTCAGTTGGGGTTCAATGTTCGGAACGTTGAAAAATTCATAATTCTCATTGTACAGACAGACTTAAGTAAAAGAAAATTGCATCCGTTTCCAATCAGAAGCTATGAAACTTATGTGCTTCTGTTTCCAATATAAGCCTGCCAGCAGTCCTTCCTTGTGCAAAGACTTGTCGCACAACCAAGTATCGAGCGGTGACCGTATGAGATTGCTTCTTCATCGGATCACTGGTGACTCCCAATCTACGGCGCTGTTAAATTCTGGATCTCTATAGGAGCATTCAAGAGGAGCCATCCTTTTGTGCAAGCAGTAACTGAACAAACGTTTGGATTTGAACAGGTTTTAACAAAAGCTCATCAAGAACTTCTGATTTTAAACATATAATAAAAACCGTTGAACGATTCGCGTGACGTCATAATAGACTACAACAAGCTAAGCACGTGCAAAGACGATAGTACGCCAAAAATTGTAACAAGCGCGCGCAAAATATAACTCCCAGTTGTAATCATAACTCCCCAATACAAAACAAAGACAGAGCCAAGGGGACTGATTGTTATCGCATGTTGTCAATAAATGTAGAAACAGAAACTGATTAACAGCATTTTTGGTACTTCCCACGGGGCATTGATAAAACCGGGAACGGGCATACTGACCGGGTCAGAGTCTCGAGGTGTGAGAATCTACAAATTCTTCGAGGGCTAGGGATTCAAACAGTTAACAACATCAAACTCACCGCAGATATTGTAAACATTGACCGTTACCCTCTCGTACTGACCGTGCCCGGTTTTGGTAACGTCCCTTAAATCCCATGGAAAACTCGGACCAATTATGGGTTTGCGCAGAAAAATATAACTAAATGTGCCACGCTTTTGATGTTGGTCTGTTGATGCTCTTACCCTTCAATTCCTATAGGACTCACTGGAGGGATAACGGCCTTCATGCTTGCTTCAAAAGCATCGATACTCGTTTTCACTTCCTACAAAGGGCAAAACACGTAAAGGAGAAAAGTCAGTACTTAATTGTCAGCAACGTGAGCAAAAACTATTTTGTCTTTCGGAATATTGTGGCACAACAAAACTTCTTACATTTGACGAAATCATGAATGATAGATAGCTGGATTATCTGGACACGGTTAGATTTTCCTAAATATCTTTAAATCTGTACGTAAAGTAAAAGACAAAGAGCTTGCGGGTTTACGCCACCAAAAATGGTTAAATGAATTATCATACTGTATTGTATTTTAGCATTATTTTATTTTTGCAAACTTCTAGTAATTTATATGTATTTGTTTATTTACTTTACTTTACTTATTTGTTTGTTTGTTTATTTGTTTGTCTGATTGTTTATTTGTAATGCCTAAACCACAATGCGGTACGGAACACAGAAATAGCATAGCTCAAGATAAGCGCGTATACATTTTGAAAAACGGTATAACACGAAACTAATTACGACAATTTGTGGAAACCAGTGATTCCTAAATGAGTAATAACTAAACCATGATTCGCCTTTTCTTAAATCCCATCGCTATCCAAGTTCATTTTAAAAAGTGCAATGTACAGAGGAAAAATAGTCTCTAAATGTTTTTGAAATTTTTCTTTTCAAATTATACGTAACTTACATGTACAAAAAAAATTAAACGTGATGACAACGTGGCAATGCTGAAGAAGCTTGACTATGCCGGAAAAAATATGATTTGAAAGAAATTTAAAATACTTATATCAATTTTTGAGACATTAACATGTCGTTATTGGGCGTGTTTCCTTTTCTTGTCATCGCGAAAATCGCGAAAAATTAATGTAATTACATATTTAAGACGTCATTAAAACCTACATAATTGTCAGTGAAAAGTTTAGAAAAGCTTTGAATACTAGTAATTAACCAAAACAAAAACCATATGGACACCTATAGATGGAAGTGTGGCTATATGCTTCTTTCAATTACAATCAACACATTCATAGAAGATTGCGAATGTCTCTAATATAGCAAGCACTGTCATTTGTGCCACACTACAGACGAGTACAGTTTCAAAACGTTAAACTCACCTCAATTTCGCGCTGGCGACGAAGATCTGATCTAGATTTGGCAGATCTCTATGGAAAACAAACAGGTTTTGACAACATGGGTTATGATCAACAAGTGTTGATATGGTATGTTTTTCGCCGTAAGGTTGGATGTAAAGCTGACGTTTCGGGCGTTAGCCCTTCGTCAGAGCAGACTGTCTGCTCACTCGCCAACGCAGAAAAAAACAGTTTTTCTGAAAAGTAGTCTTCCGGGTTGAGACAACACTTGCTAACAATTTTGAGCAACATTCAGAAAAGACGTTCACGACCGCAGTGATCTCATTAAGGTTTCCACATTTCAAATAAAAGCTGTGTCCGCGCAACTTTAAACATTATTAGCTACAACTTATTGCACTGCTAAATGTGCAAATGTCCCTACTTAGAACCCGAACAAGAAATCTAATCTTAGGCGGTGTTTACGTGATACCGGATCGAGTTTCGTTCCAGCACGACCTCATCCGGGTTCCATACTGAGTCACTATATTTGTTTACATGATACCTTCTAAAATCTCATTCCAGTACGACCTCATCCCCGTTACATACCGAGTCTCTATATTTGTTTACATGATACCTTCTAAAATTTCATTCCTCGACAGACTTAAAAATAACAGAAATACACCACAAGGTTGATTATAGTATATTCTTCCCTACCCTCATCGATTCTGGTGGCTTGGGAATCTTAACCGTGGCCTCCCTGTGAAAAAAAAATACAAGATACAAGAAATCTTGTTAACTCAGAAACATCGTGATATTTTAAATGAGACTGGCATGGCAACTGCGAAGCGACAATATGAAAAATAATGCAATATCCACAAAAATTAATGGGTCATTAATCTGAACATAGAAAATATATATGCGGAAATAGCTCAATAACTTACAATGAATGTTAAGGAAATTAGGCAACAGCTTAAACAAATCACTTTTTCGCAAAATGGATAGAAAATTTGTTTGAATATTTGCTTTTTAAATTATATTTTTTGGACTTAGCATTGCAATTTTAACTAGCTGACACAGACAGCCACCAGTTTGTTAGTACATTTTACCTTTAAGTCTTTATTATTATTATTATTATTATTATTATTATTACATTATTATTATTATTATTATTACTATTTTTAATATTATTATTAATATTATTATTATTATTATTATTATTATTATTATTATTGTTATTGTTATTGTTATTGCTACTGCTATTACTATTACTATTGCTACAGAACTTGCCGTTTGAAAATTCTTCGCGAGTGAAAAACGGCCCACCTAAAATATTTGAGGCGAGCGATTTTTCTTTTTGTATCAGTGGCCATTATTAAGTTAAAAATAACTTTCAGTACCGCAAAAGTAAACACTACTGCACATTCCAAACTTCTCCTTTGGTTTAGTTATTACCATCCATTCTTGCAGTCTCAAAAAATGTACTGTATGAAGTAGACTTAAAAATGTAAGAACATGTACAAGAAAAACAAAGCAACTGTTGAAGTTGTTTGAACACGATTTTTTAACATTAAAAATCAAATCACAAACCGTGACATTTCCATTATACTCGGTTGAGGTGAGCTATGTTTTAGCGAGTAGGTGAGTGATTTTCGCTCTTCTTAGCTCGCCTCAAACGGCAAGCTTTGTGCTATTGCTATTGCTGTTGCTGTTGCATTGCTGTTGCTGTTGCATTGCTGTTACTGTTGCATTGCTGTTACTGTTACTGTTATTTTTAAATAAAACACACCCCAACTTTCACTCACTTGATTTTGTTCATTATGTCTTCTTGCTTCCTCTTGGCCTGACGCGACTAAAGAGAAGAATAAAGCACGACGTTAGAAGTAAAATCCACGTTAACAGAATTTTATTCTTCCTACAATTCTGTTACAAGTACATCGCAAATTTAATGGGTTAGCCAATATTCGCAAAACTCAAACACGCAATCACGCATTTCTCTCCTCAGCGTAACCCTGACACTACGTACTGAATCCTAACCCCAAATGTCCGACAATATGTCACACTTCAAGATGAAAGGGCGCCAGGGATTTCAAAGGTAAAAATTTATAAAAAAGAAAACCGCAATTTATGACCTTACAATTATGTTATGAGGTTAACCTGTTTTCAAGAAATATTTTAGGGGAAATTAAGTATTTTTGTGACCTTGCAAGCCATAAACGTCATAGTTTTGCCATACACCAGCCGTGACCAGGATTCAAGGAACATTTTGAACAAAACTTTTCTTGTTTGTTTGTTTGTTTGTTTTGTTGTTGACAACTCTATTAGGCAATAGGATAATAATAAAATAAATGTCAAAACAAAAATAGCCTTAGTTATAGCAGGAATACCTTTTCTAGCCCTCTCTGTCTTTGTGCCTGTTGATACTTCCGCATTTTTTCTTCTTCTTCAAATCTAGAATCAGAAAAAAACCTTGATCAATGAATTTAGTTGTGTTCTAATCACATAAACCCTGCAAGGGTTTATAATTTACCTATATACCACTTACAAGTTGAAAGCATGCTTCTCCAATATACGACTTAGACATTAAAGCAATGTTATAAAAATACTGTTAATTTCAAATTACAATGTAACGACAGTGTATTGAAACGTACATGTATCGTAATACTAGAGTTATGACACATGTAACTTGGTGACTTGGTTACTCTGAAAATGAAAATTTGAAGATTCTTTTCGGAGACGACCAGTTTCGGAAGTTTCACGATCAGTTTTACTTGATTCAGTTTTACAAAAAAAAGCCAACTTTACCTAGCTCTGAACGCCATATCCTCTTGTTGTTTCTGCTTCGCCTGGTACTTCAGAATTAAGTTCTCGAAATTAAGGTCCACTTGCCGCTTAGTAACTTGCTTCAGCCTCTGTTCGACAAGAGAAACTTAACCATTAATTACAGTAACACGTGTGTTCGTATTGATACTTTCAGTGTTTTAAAAGGCTCATATCCAGGTAAGTTGAGGATGTTAGAAAAAGAATAGAAAAGTTAGTCTCGTCTACTGATGTATATTCTTTTCCAGTGAAAGTGTCTCACATAAAAACAACTATATTTAATAATAATAAAAATAACATAAAATAATAGTAACAATAAATAACTATAACAAAAACAATAAAATAGCATTAATAATAACGTCATCATCATTATCGCATATCAATATTGAACCTGAAGATTTATTACATAAATTTACATATCGAATTAATTACAAAAATATCACGATTTTACTACTGTATAATTTTGATATATTTTTATATAAAAATGTTATTTAATTAATGTAACGTAAAAAAGCAAGAACTGATTCAGTGTTTTTAAACTGTAGTTTGCAAACATTTTAAATTAACTATAATTGTTATTATTATTAGTAGTAGCAGTAGTAGTAGTATTAATGATAATTTGGTAAGATATATATTAAATTTGCACGTTGGAAAAAATACCATAGGCTAAAGTTAAACTACTTATCTATTTAAAAAACGAGCTCATTTTACAGTGTATTTTAAAATGCATCGACGGACAATGCTTGCCTTTTCGGCTATTTTCCATTTTGTATAATAGACACGACCTCTGATTAGGAATTCTCTGCAGTCATACTGTTACAGTTAGACAAAAAAGCTGTATAGTGTGCACAGGTGTCATCCTGAAGGATAACTAGATACAGATTACAGATTTAATTCCACGTTTATAAACGTTCTCATTCTGGTAAAAGCATACATCGGCGGATCGAAAACATCAGTTAGCTAACGAGTCCAACCAATCATTCCATCTAATTCATTATACCATAACGAGTTGACGCCTCCTTCGCAAGATACTGATGTAACTTGCAGCCAGATTTCAATCCGAAACGAAACTTTCGATCTGTAGCATAGTTGCAAGACAAACCCATTCCGGCATTAGATTTTTGAAAATGCAGTATCATGAAAACAGTGGAACAGTGATGAAGTCGTACCGGAATGAAACGAGGACACTGTAACGCGTTATCGCCGTTTAGAGATTTCTTCATCCCCACCTTTTCATCTGGTTCAGCTTTCAACTTTACGACCAGGGGTTGAAACAGTGAAGAGTATATTCTTTTCAATTAAGTTTGATAAAGTTCCCAATACTTAGTTCATCCAATGCCTACAGGTATGCCTACATACATCAATTAACTTTAATTTTTCTTGCCCAAGATTAAACGTTAATCCAGCTATCGTTAACTATCAGAACATCCCATTGCCGAATCCGAGATATTCCATTTCAAATATGCTCTTGGCTCAATTACTTAAAATGAGGTTATCAGGAACCAAGTACTTCGCCCAACGCACAGTACAAATTTCTGGATAAGCTGATTACGTGTGCGACCTTAAGAGTAAAGCGTTAGTTAAACAACCAAGCAGTTTTAAGGGTCGTTATAAGAGGATGTCTTCCCTGCTCGAACAGACTGTTCTCTTTTGAAATCAGATACCATAGTTAGTAGTAGTACTTTTCTTTCAGCAAAAACGGTAACAAAACATACTGTTATTGACTGAGACAGGTTGGGCATTAGGGCCGCATATAGGGCATTCGGTATTTTGCCCAGCGTTACATTCATTGACCTGAATACGAACCAGATGAAACCAGCAAAGCACAAAACTAAGTAGTTTTGATATACTACACCAATACAAGCTCAGCAACTGGAGATAATAAGAGTCCCAACATGCTTTGTGACTTGGGTATTGCGTATTCCACAAGTCAACCTATTTTGAAACTGCTGTATGCGAAGAAGGTCTCTGAAATATTCAGACATCATGGCGGTCTGTTGTTGGATCGGGGGCCTTTGTTGGAAGTCAGGTCTAACCGACTGACTTCAACATGTTCACACCGCATGCGCAAACTTCTTCATCTACCTCTACACCAACATTTAGCAAAGAAGTTGTTACAATTTTAGTTTACAGTGTGGTGTAGATAAAAGTAGATTATTTATATTCCATAAGAATTACTTGGTAGTTTGGAAGAAGAACTGACAAACCTTTGCTCACTGACGAGGTAGTTGATATATACAGTCCGTTATAGGGCAGTTTCTATCACAACACGCATTGCTAGGAGAGACTTGAATGAATGATAAATGGGCAGAGCGATTTCATATGTAGATATCGCAGAGCGCAAATCGACTAATCCAGGTTATCGTTCAGTAACGGGCACTTTTGATACTTTGTTACAGCCATAAACGCAAATAATACTACCAGCGACACCTACTTCACAAAATGTACTGGCGCGGCCGACAATTCAACAAGAAGTAAAACATCTTTTTCTTCTATTGATATAGTTTCAGAAACACTGAATGTAACTATAAACAGTAATAGAGCAGGTGAGCGTTGAAGACGGTATAATAGTAATTGCTGGTTTGCACTCAATCCCCAGAGACTCAAAAGACAAAGGGCGTGACGGCCTTGTTGGTGGACATATCAAAAGAAAGAACAACTCTATTATTATTGTACACCAACATAGTGGCTATGACGTCACATGCAAACCAAGTCTAATATAATAACTCTATTTAACGAGGGTGACACTAGTGACACTTAACAGTTTAAAACTGACAAACCTGTGGCCTTACATGTCCACAACACTGGCATTAGCCTACTTCTATCGACAAGTGTGTGGGTTCTTTTAAGTCCCCCGATAGAACGTCGAGACACTAGACCAACGCCTTAAAGTTCAAACCTCGATCAGGCCAAAAGTTCAACCCTCGATCAGGCCGGAGATTGTACCCAGGACCTCCTGGTTGGCAGATCTTATACTTACCAACTGTGCTAACCTCGCACACGGTTCAAGCTGTACTTTGCAAACGCGGTGCCTCAACCATATCACAATGGACTATATGCTAGCCTGCGGTGCAGACGGTGTTGACAGTTTTATTTTTACCATATATAGACTGTGTATACCGGAGGTTTAGACTGGTTGCAACGCAGGCTACTATATGCAAGTGCGTTCCTGAGATCATCATTAACCAGGATATTTATAGCAACACAACTTGCAAAGCGTATGTACAAAAAATTGACTTTCAGCTTGTAATAACTGTCCGCTCCTACAAATTCATTCTGACAAGGCCACATACGATAAACCTATAAAGACTCCTGGGTGCATGGCTAACTTATAATAATGCAAGGTGAGAAAATCTCAATTTACCGTTCAACACGAACTGCAAGGTCCTATGAGGGGACAGATTACAAAGCATTTACAAGACCACATCCCGAGACATCGAGGAGATTTCCAAAGTTCATGGACACAAACATACGTTCAAAGCCAAATGTTTCCCAATACCGACAAAAATGTCAAACGCTAACAATTTCCCCACTTATGGGTGCGTATTTTATGTTCGTCCCCAGAACTCTCCGCCAAGTATGGACAAACACTATTAACCTTTTCGATGCCAGTTTTGAAACGAGCTTGTCCTTACAGATAACAGATTGATTAAGAATCTGAGAAAAGTATCAAAACTAACAATGCACGACATATAGTCTGATTACGTTATTTTATTCCAAACTGTAATTGCATTGTCGCTTTCTACCCTTCGATTCGAAATAGTGGTATTTATAAGGGAAAAATGACATATTATTTTAATAGAAAGGGGCATTTAAATATTTATAGCCCGAATACATAAGATGAGCCTATTACACAGAGTAATATGGGTTCTTAAATAAAAAGCTAGAGCCCGGACTTACAACCCAAATATTGTTTTTGTTAACAAGATGATGGGTGTATACGGAGCTTCTAACCAAGAAGGCTTTAAATCTAGTGGGATTTTATTATATTCATTTGAAGACACAACTTGTTTGTTTCTCATGTCAGCTTTAAGTTAACTTTCACTGATTGGTTGACAACTCATGAGACTCCCTGCTATTAATGCATGTGGCGTCCACTCATCTGATTGGTTCAACTTGTCTAGTAATAATGTCTTCTGTTTAAATATTAAATACTGTATGTACATTACATTAGACATTTCTGAATGGTGAAGTATCAGCAAGTGCCAAACATTTAGTTACAAAAATAAAACTTCAAGTAAATAGATAAAATTTCAAGTAAATCTAAAAACTTCAATATTTTCAAAAAAAGAATTTAAAACAGCATCTAAACAACTGCTATTGCATTTAAAAAACTAAGAATCAGTCTTCAAAAACTAAATATTGATATTAGATAGGTGTTAGTCCTCGGCAAACAAACCAAAAGAGTCCATTCCTCTGAACTGATATTTCAATGACTGTATAATAGCATCAACACTGTTCACAAAGTTCATTACTATTTTTGATGTCATCATAACTTCTTTCATAACTTCTCGAACAGCTTTTCTAAACCGTCTTTCCTTCCCGAGTTCCCTGACATCACAGAGTATTTGTTTCATGTCTTTCACTAGCCTAAATGATAATTGTTGCAGATCCTTGACAACATTCACAGCTAAGTCACTGATAACTTCATGAATAACCTCCAGAGTGACAGCTCTAGATAGCTCTTCAACTGTCCTATGGATAACTTCTTTGGTTACATGTACAATGGCCTGCAGGGGGATTTTCTAGGATGAACAACAAAAACCCCACATCGGTATACTTTCGTTTAAAACAGTCAATTTATGCTCTGCTTCCAAGTAAATAAAAAGAAAGTGGGGCTTGATTCAAAAGTAAAGAGTTTAATACACTGTATTTGCTATAACATTTACACTGTGTAATTTCATCTAGCACATAATTAATATGTACAATTATAACTTGTATAAAGTGTTAGTTTACAGTTTGGCAGATGCCATATATTAAGTGTGAAGCAGTTATTTTAAAAGGTAAAAAAATAGTTTTAGTTTCAGTATAAAATGGGACTCTAGTTTTTAAAATGTGTATAGTTACATATGTAGTTTGTACACTGAATGCTCAAAGACTATTTATTAAACATTTTAAGTTTTAATTTATTGACATAATATTCATTTAACCACATAAATTAATATAATTAATGTCGAATTGCAAGGTACTATTTTAACTAAGGGAGAGTATTAATTATATATTTTAAACTAAAAATTACTCTCGCATGTGGCTCAGTTACTAAGGCTGTGTTCACACTCAAGCACGATGCCTGAGTATGATTAATGCTGAGCCCTAGTGTAAACACACCTTTTTTTCAAGTACCCTGGCCAGAACTCTGGCACAGTGCCTGTACCTGAGTACAAGGTATCAACCTTGTATCATTTCTTGAGTACAAGGCATCAACCCATAAGTAATGTCGATTTCTTGAGTACCCAGTGTGTGAACACAGCCCAAAACTCAAAGGTTGCACATATCAAGAATCATATTTATTTTAGCCAAAAGCGGAAATTTGTTACTGACCTCTTTGTATAGGCCACTTTCAATGCTTTCTAGCTTCACTGGTCCACTGGGCCTCATAGTTTCCATGGCAACACCTGTCAGATTTCGCTTCTGCAAAAAAAGAAAAATTAAATGAAAAATTTTCTAGTAACAGCTCCCTGTAAAAATAATTTTTGATAAAAACCACTTGATATGCTAGCATAGAACATACTAAAAACTAAATAAAATTGACAAAAAGTTGTCAAGATTGAGAAAAAGGGCAAAACATTAAAATGCTTTAAGCCCTCTAAAATCTGTTATAAAAATGCACTTACAGAAACAACAATTATAGACATTAGCAAATGTGAAACTCTGGAGCAATGTGTTTTAAAAAACAGGAACTAATGTTTTTAACCTTTTTTCTTTTCACAATATTTTTTTATTATTCTTATCTAGAAGCTAGCTAGCTAGTACATATTCAGAAAAAGCAATTACACAGCTGTGAAAATAAAACAGGTTGTAAACCAAGATAGAGTCCTTACATTCTTGTTTCCAAGTGCAATGAAGAGTTGGTACATCAGCCTGGTTGTGGCACCATGGTTCTCATTCATTACTGCACGAGCCTTTAGGACAGAAATTGGAACTTATTAATATGTTACACTGAATTGACTTCATTTGTCTAAGGTAGTGCTTACCAAAGTTTCACAGTTTACACATATTCTCAGATCATGAAATGATTTATTAGCTAACACACTGGCAAATTTTCAAATTCCTTCCACTCTCCAAGATTCTTGAACAAAATGATTTACAATTGCTTTTATATGGGATTTTGTCAATCGCTTTTAAAATTAAATTGTAGGTCTGCCTAAATTTTTACAAAATCATGTTAGTAAGACAAGGGCTAAGTCTGACTCCAAAATTTCTGATTCTGTGTGTTCAAGTTAGAAAACAAGTAATGCATAGGGAACATGAGTTCACATCGAATCAAATCCCAAAACTATACTAACCTTACACATTTACATACATGTACAGACAAAGCTTAGTATAACATTATTGATCTGGACAACCAATAATAAGAGCAAATCAATATTGCAGCTTATCTCAGCTGAGTATTCAGTACACTGCAAGCAAAGATCTCTCATGCTCCCATGAAAAGCACAAGAGTGGAGATATGAGATCTTTGCTCACAGAGTAAAATAATATTCAGCCACTGCAACTGGGATGAATGCATTTTGAAGTATACGAAAACTACTCTTTGAATTAAAATACATTTGGGGTTTATTTATACCAGAACTCTGTTGTCATGATTACTCACCACATTTGTGTCATAGGGCACTTCAAGAAGTTTCAAGGTGGGTTCAAGTCTAGTAAAGTTATTGAGCCTAGAATCTGCTGTCCTAAAAATAAAGAGTATAAAATGTGCTAAATTTAACTATTATGCTTTTCAATGAGTTAATATGTCACCCATACAATAGTTCAAAATATGATACATGTACATTTTATATCAATTGAAGCCTACTTACGTGCTTTGTGAGAAGCTTGAAAAGTCATCCTGCAGTCCATGTTTGTAAAGGACCTCTCCCAATAAATAGCCAGTGGCAAATTCTTTAGCAAAATTTTGTTGATCTAAAAGAAGTTGTAAGCATTGGTTATTATTTATACCCACTTTGTAAGGAAATGCATGGCTTATTTCTTTGAGAACAAATAAATCAAGCGGAAACTTTCTGCCCTAGGATCCCTGCCCTCTCCAAAAGACGGATTTGAATCTGGATTATAAGGAAACCCGGGATATAGTAACTAAGTAAGGTTGGTCTAAGACTAAGTTATCACAACACAGTACCTATATACAAGGGATCGATGTATATATAGCAAAATCATTTGTCTGTCTGTTTCACGTTTAGAATCTTTGAATAATTGACTGTATTTTATATTAAATACATTAAACTAGATTGCTCTAGGTAGAGATCTAGATCTGATAGATATTTTTTAATATGACTAAACCACAGTGCAGAGCTTGCAACCACAAGTCATAAGATTATGGGAAGATTTGTTGTAAATTCAGCAACTTCAAACTCACTCACCTAAAAATCTGGTGACATTCACTTCATCATTCAACCAACGACACAGAATGTCCGTCATTTTGCCAAATCAGCAATGGTGTGACAAGTTTAACTCGGAACAATTTCACCTCAAAATGTCCGCCATTATTGTACACAGGAGTTCGTGTAGTTGATTCGTTGCTAAGGAAACTGGACTCGAGCCTGTCCAGCTCGGTCGAGTTCGACCGTGATCAACTGTCTGCAAGATATTTACAAATTATTTTACTTATTTTTTCCTTGAAACAACCGAAGTTAGGTTGCTTCAATAATAGAAAAATCTTCTAAAAGCTAAACAAAGAAATAAGAAACTCTTTTATTGTAAGATTTTTTAAAAGTGGTATTAAACTAAGTCAACTAAAGTTTCTGGCGGCGCCCCCGAGTGGCGTTGGCCTGGTACTAGACTCAGGATCAAGGTGCAAATGAAATTATATTTATGCAACTGACATGATGTAAACACAACATTTGCATTCTGTCAACAATGGCGGTGAGTTGTTTTAAAGAAGTCAGCTCTTTGCCATTGACTGTTTACAGCACTGTATCGAACTGGATTAGCAGTGTTTGGTATCCAACTTCTGCAGAAAAACTTCAAGATGTGGAATGTAAAATCTTACAGCGGGTAAAGTCGCCATGGGTTGGAAATTTCGTCTGTGTCTCAGACGATGTGAAGATTTGGACGCTCACAGTTGGCGAGGCGGGCGCACAAGAAACACCACTAGTTTTGATTCATGGTTTTATCAGCGGCGTCTGCTGGTGGGTACATAATTTTGACACTTTAGCCAGCAATCGCACGGTTTATGCCATAGATCTGCCAGGATTTGGTCGCAGTTCGCGCCCTGAATTCCCGAGCGACGCTACGAAAGCCGAGCAAAAGTTTGTCCAGTACCTCGAAGAATGGCGACGAGTTGTTGGTTTGGAGAAATTTATTGTTCTGGGTCACAGCCTTGGAGGATATATAGCGACAGCATATAGTCTACAGTATCCTGAGAGAATACAACACTTGATTTTATCTGATCCCTGGGGCTTTCCGATTCTCCCGTACGGAATCGTCGATCGCCATCCCGAAACCCCTCAAGATTTAGAGAAAGTCCCAAGATGGCTGCACTTCGGTAATTACCTCTTAAACACCTGCAATTTGTTTTGCCCGCTCCGCCTTTCTGGTCCACTGGGTCCATGGCTGGTACAGCTTTACAGGCTTGATAGAAACAAGAGAGCTTCCGAACTGTGGAAAGACAGCTCCATATTCGATTACATTTACCACTGCAATGTACGGACACCGACGGGTGAAGACGCTTTTCGAAACTTAAACTATCTCCTGGGATGGGCTAAAAACCCGATGATAAAACGTATCAAGGATCTCCATCGAGATGTTGGTCTGAGTGTAATGTATGGTTCACTTTCCTTCTTTGATCATCGCACGGCTTACGAGATTAAATGCACGCGGCCTGATTCTGAAGTGGGTGTATACATCGTGAGGGAAGCGGGTCATGATATCCATGTCGACAATGCCGAGAGATTCAACAATGTCATGAAACGAGTTCTAGAGAAAGCAGCTCCTGCAGTTGAACCGGCCGATGAAAAGGGTGGCCAGGACGATGGCTGGACCTCGCTAGATGATAGCTAAGACAAACTCGAACTGAACTTTAAATCAGCGATATAAAATATGACTTTCTTCAAGAAATGAAAGGTAACAGTTGGGAAGATAATGACGAGAGGGTGAATCGGTCAATCAGTTTTTAAAAAAAACTCTGAGCAGACTTCGCTTGGTAATAACTTTTTAAATCTTTACAAAATACCTACTTAAAAAATACAAGCGAAGAACAGTAATTGGGCGTCAATTCCAATCAAATGGGGGCTTAGAGGACATTGTTTAGTTTCTTCATCTCTCCGGGGACGTTTTTGGCAATTTTGGGTGTGTTTCGGCATTATAAAATTCGTGTTGTTTCCGCTGGCAATTTCTGTTGTGGGTATGGGAGGGGGAAGTTCAGCTTAGCGGATTTTTTTTTTGAATGAGCAAAACCACAAAAAGGAGTATTGGATGACACAAGTTGTTAAGGGACACAGAAAATTAAAATACTGTCATCAATAACATGCACGAGGGGTATAATTCTTCCGTCCCTACTCCACAGTCCAGCGTGTGTCTGTCACATGAGTCATGAGAAGAGCTTGAGACAATGTGAGCACATGCACAGCAGATGACTTGGGACATCAGAAAAGTTACATTGGCCAAAGATTAAAAAATAAAGTAAAACCAAAAGGTCTGACTAAAAATAGCATGCGACAATGGATAGTTGAGGAAAATTTGATGAACATTTGGCAAATGTTTAAAAGTGGGTACAAGTTTTTAAACCTTTTTTTATTATTATTAAGAACCAGATATTTTTGGCAAGGGCTCGCCTTGTTTTTAATTTTTTAGCCTTAAAATACATCTACCAAATTGAAAGAACTGTGAGCGTGGGTTAAAATCTCAACAGCAAAATTGTTTACAGTTACAGTTTTTGGAGGTAAATGTCTAAACTCTTACGTAATACTCTTCATTGAGCACAGAAAGACAAAGTGAATTTTAGAAAGGAAATTTCACTTGTTTAAAGCGAGGATAAAAACGATAAGATATTTTGTGGTTATTTCGGCTTTGCGAATTTTTAAGAAAGGAAAGCAGTTCGCAAAGCAATTGTTCTTTAAGGTAGGTGTAAAACACATATTATTGTGTTAATTTTTAACTTTTCAAAAAGCTGGCCTTTTTATAACTCATAATAGTTCGTCGGTGATGCATACTAACTGAATTAATTAGTTCGGTTGTACGAGGAGTCTCCGAAATGCCACTCTATCCGTTTTAATCAATACTAGTGGAAGGGCGCTTAAACTATAAAAAAATGATTGTAATTTAGCATAAAAAAGCAATGGACATCTCTAAGCATTTTCAGGGTTGAAAATTTTTGCAAAAAGAGCGCCATATCATCGTATTGAAAAGTTGCCTTGACAACTATTACCGCGAGATCGCATATAATATTATGTATTCAGTACAATAATTAATAAAGAACTCAACTCAAATGCATTGTGTGAACTTATTTCTTTGTTTTCTATGCCGGTGGTTTTCATGTCTTAAAAAGTTTACTATGGAAAGCGCCCAGCATCCCGTTTGTGCCTGCCCGCTTGGTACGCTTTGTGTCAATTTATGTTTCTATTTTTTTTCTACATATTTGTATTCGTATTTAAATAAGCTGCCAATTAAGTAATTAAAATAAGCTATGGACATGATATTGTAGTTTGTCATTCAAGCCGTGTGAGTCTTCACAAAACAATTCACGAAGCAAAAATGAAATTTAAAAATGTTCACATGGACGACTCCAGCCTGATGCCAAAGTCCGTCTTTCACGGCGAGCTAAGCGACGGCAAACGCAGCATAGGAGCCCCAAAGCAGACGCTAGGAGGGCCAGCTGAAGCAACAGCTGGTTTGCGCTGCATTTGCAATTGATCACCGTATTAAAATAGGAGACGCTGGCGCAAGATAGAAGTAGCTGGAGTTCCTTTATCAAAAGAGCCGTCCAGTGTTTCGAGGAAGGAAGAATAGAAGCTGCCGAGGAAAAGCACAGACGACGAAAAGAACATCCCTCCTGCAGCGACGGCCAGGTTTTCCATTTCAGTGCATTTCCAAATTGCTCCAGACCATGCAGGTCAAGGATCGGTGTGTTCAGCCACCAAAATGCTTGCAGCACACAGATAGGATACTCTTCCCAGTGATCTTCGGTCGCAGAATCCGTGCCATGAGTTGTTTTTGATAAGCGTGATTCATGGGTTCACTGATTTGATACTTGAAAGTTAAACCACACTGCTTTGGACTTTTACTAAGTCCAAAGTCCACTTGTGATTATTCTATTGTGAAAAAAACATTACACGTTGCAGGTGTTTTTTGAATGAATTAGGCTCGTCGACAAAAAGTAATCATCTTTCTGGCATGCAATCTCGCGGAAAGTTGGCGGCAGATTCGCAAGACCTATCAAACCTGTCTCTTGGTAAAGAATAAATTGAAAAGGTTCTCTTCGATCAGAGCAGGCTACGCTTTAACTTTAATAGTCTATATTTTCTATCGGCCGACATACGAATACTTGAA
>JAOBYE010731794.1:0-24443 GCA_025403585.1 Parazoanthus swiftii | reverse complement strand
ATGCAGGTTGGTGGCCAAACGAAACGCAAGTTTAAAACTTGCACTGAACTACAGACTTGCATCTACGTTTGGCCAAGGCTTAAGACAGTATATGTACTATACAATCAGATGTATAATATTATTACAGTACATCGTCAAATGCTTTTTGGAGAAGCGTATTGAGAGAAACAAATGCAACATTACACGCAGTTGATTAATTGCATCGTGGAGCCACCTTTAGATTTGGAATGGCTGTGTGCAACACTGCATGCAATGTTGCAGGAGTAGAACTCCGTCTTACTTGTGCAACAATCAGATACATGCAACAGTTTGTTTTGTGGCCGCAAATTGCGACAATGCATGCAATGATCCGACAAAAAATGTGCTCCTTTTCCTACCTTCGGACTATCCATTCTCTGATCAAAATCTTCCTTTCAATTTTATTTTTGCTTCTGTTCATCACTTTTTTTAAAAAAAGAGAAATACGGTACCAGCTGCAGCTTTTCTTTTCTAATGCCATCATATTGCTTTTCTGTGTTGTTATCAATGATTTTGTAACCTCGCCAAATGTTGCACAAAATGCTGCAGAGGGTGGCCACAATTGCGTGCTATAATGCATTCAATGTTGCAATGCGTGTCCAGGCCTTTACTGAATGACTGGAAACCCATTTAATAGCGACAGTTCTTCATTGCGTTGCTGGTATGGAGTAATCTTCTTCCATTTGTATCAGTCTTTAGACGTAAAATGAAAACAATTAACACTAGCCGCCCGCAGTCGTCTAATACTCCATTCACACCAACGCTTAAACGTGTCTTAAATTTGTTTCACTAAACAGGTTTAAAAATTATTTTCTAGCACAGCAACGCCTTCGGCTTAAAGTTTCTGGCTTACAGTTCCTAAAATAAATTATAGCCATCCAAGTTGGAATCAGCCCTGAAAATCTTTATGCTTGCTTGTTAAAAGAACTTGAAAAAGTCAGTTTAATTAAACATGTTTATGTGTGAATGCGGCATAAGACTATACTGATCCGCCATACCTCGTCATTCTGATCAAAGATTGGTGCAATGCTTTTTGGCCAGTTGAGTACGACAGCGTTCAAAGTGAGATCCTCTTGGGGGAAACTGTACATATCCAATAAGAAAGCCAGTCGGTTCGTTGACTCCTGTTGTATTCAACAATACAGTGATTAAAAGCTGTATGGTCACTATATACAGCTTCTTAGAAGACATGGTTACTGCAACTTGCATACGAACGAAATGAAAGACGTTTTAAAGTCCAAAATATTAATATTAATATTAAATTACTATTCACAGCCGTAGTTTTCAATTTAAGAGTGGCATTAATTCATGCTGTAGGAGAAACAAATACAACAGTGAACAGTGCAATTGTTACTTCGCCAATCTAAATAATGCTAATTGAAAACTGGACAGCATGCAATTTTATAATTATCGTAGCCAGCGTAGCTTTAGCGTTCTAGTTGGCGGGGAAGGGGAAAAGCGAAGCGGCGAAGCCGTAGGCGAGCGGTGAAGCGAAGCGAGCTCCTTCCACTCTCCCAATTCCCCTCGCAGCCATTTCTTCGCCGCTTTGCTTTTTCGCTCTTCCCCGCCAATCAGAACGCCAAAGCTACGCTGGCTATAGTTATCGAATAACATTTTGCAAATAGCTGACGTTTCACCTAAAAACTACAACTCCAAGTTCAAACGTGTCCTTCGTTCGTGCGGGAAATGAAGACCATTTAAACTCAAAAGCGGAGAATCTTTCAATCTGAAGACCCTTTTAATGCCTCAAAAATTGACAAGCAAACGCGGTAACCGTGGAAAAGTTTGTTACCTAAAACGAAATTAAAATTTTGTTCCAGCACCCAAAACAAAAAAATGGCTTGCTGTCGCAACTACAAACGATACGCAAGAAGGAAATCATCCACGTAAAAACGAAACATTTCTGCTGTAGATGGCAGCGGCGCCAATTTCCATTTCTATAAAATTTGTCTTTACAATATGCCACCAACGTGATACATCCCATGCTCCAAACTACAGTTGCACCTTATAAAGCTACTTTAACAAAATGTGATAAGATCATTCAAAATAAGTACTAATATTTTTTTTGTTCTATGTCCTTCTAATCTATAATACCTAACCGAGAACATTATTGCTGCACCACTACCCCCTACCCTCTCCCCCCTTCGCCGCTCCCATTCTGTACTACCACCGACACGTCCCAAGCAGGAAACTATAGATCCTAAAACTCCGGTCTGAATAGTGATGGACGTGCACCTCCACTTAGGGAAACAATTGATTACAATACCTTGATATCCTTGTCCAGCTGAACCAGACTCTTTGCCTTGGCATTCTCAATAAATTTCAGCATATCCATCATTTCTTTGGTGTCCTCCGGCTTGGTCAAGGCTTGTTTTTGAATTGCTTCAAACTCAGCGATGATTCTGTTATGGTAGAATTGGTACCAATTCAGTTTGTCAACTATAAGAGTTTTCACATTACAAACACCTTGATTCAAGACCTCAATTATCCTATCTTCGCTTTGTGTTGCAAAATGTTAAGGCCTCGTTTGCCGACTATACCAGATAGCTTTCGTGCCGGCACACAAGTCGTTTATACTAGACAGGAGAATTTTTCGCGGAACAAAAAGCTATGCGACACAGTAAAAACCCGCGATTTAAGAACCTGTTAAACAAAAATTATCCATTTTGACCCCCTTAACATAAGAACTTGTTTTAGCCAGAATTTGAAACAGGTTCTTGTTCTGAGAAACAGCCTTATTTCCCAGTAAAGTACAATTTATATAAGAACCTATTTTGGCTAACTTGGAAAAACTTAGGTCCTCATATGAGGGTTTTTACTGTATGTGACATCTCACTTTCGAAAGCGTTGCGTCTCACACCTGGAAAATCGTCCCAAGTATAAACAGAAGACCCATCTGTTTTAGTTTTTGACGGCACGAAAGCTGTTCTGTATCTGGCTAAATGAGGCCTGAACCTACAAATCACGAAACTTTGTTGCAAGACCTCAATTATTCTATCTTCGTGTCCTGCCACAGGAAGCAAGTTTACGTCCTACAAATTTGTAGGTCAAAAACTAAGCAGCCTACAAAGTTCAAATGAGAACGTGGGTATGTAGAAACATTCTTATCTTAATTCAAAGGAAATTTAAAATCTGTAGGCCAGATAAAACTCTTCATTTGCCATCTTTGTTCCAAATATACTTCATATAAACAATGCAAAGAGAAGTTAACTGCTTCAAAGGAATAGCTAGCGTGGTTCGCACAAATACAAAAAATCGTGGTTTTCACTTTGTATTGTTCAAACTTCTGACCTTTTGTTCTCTGCTCTATGTTCTCCCGCAAGTTGTTTCAAGAGCTGATCTGCAAACCGGTTTGCCTTGGCAGCCAGGCCTCTCTTCAGGTCGTCACAAACCAGCTGAACCATGTCAAAGTAAGTCACCGTTGGGAGTCCATTGATTTCTTTGGCAAGATTTCGGAACTTCGCAATTTCCTGTATAAAAGGTACAAGTTGTACTAAAATTCTCTATGATAATCAAGACATCACAAAGGTATGAACTTGGGCAATGTAGTAGAACCAATATCAGCAACTACTGCAACAACAATGCTGGGACAAACAACGACAACAGTGGCAACATCGTCAACACTTTTTTTATGTTGTTATAAACACACAGTGACATAACTGTGTCCGCCAAGTTAAATAGTATTGTGTTATGTTGCGCCGTGTCGTGTTGTGTCGAATTGTGCAGTGCTGTGCTGCACTGTGCTGCACTGTGCTGTGCGGGCTGTGCTGTATTGTAGTGTGTGGTGATGTGATGTTCCGTGTCGTGTCGTGTCGTGATGTGTTATGTTGTGTGTATCGTGTCGTGTCGTGTCGTGCGATTCTGTGTTTTATTGTGTTAAGTCGTCTTGTTATGCGTTGAATGGCGAAAGTTGTATGGTATGTTATCATATCGCATCGTACGTATCGTATCGCACGTATGACTATCGTGACGTACGACCGTATCGTGTCGTATTCTATTAAAACATATCGTATTGTAATGTACTGTAACACCACCCATCCCCTTGACACGTTTCTTGTACAGTCAAAACTAAGGTATTGGAACAAACTGAATTAAGTCTGTCATTTGGGTTTTTATTTCCTAACGGCCTCGGAACAATTTAACAACGACCTGTGAAAAGGGAAACTGATATCAAAAGGATAAATCTAAAAAACAATACATTTGAATGTTAAGTGTATAGCTGATCTATTTGATAGCAGATCTCAGTTCGTGTGCTTTTGAGCTTTATATACCTGTGTGTACTCCTCAAACGAGTGTTCTTCTGAAGTAAACTGCTGTAGAGCTGCAGAAGCTTCTCCCGATATCAGCGTGTTGTATTTATCTGTTACAACAATAAAACACTAGAATGAGCAAGGCTGGAACTAAGGCGAGTACACAGAAACGTCATTTTCAAATAGTTCCACTTTTGAGAGCCTTTCATTTTCCTGTGTCGAAATGTACGTCGCTTTCAACGTTTACGTGTGAATGGAAAACAAAAAAGCTCATTAAGGAATGTTTTATAATAGTTGTTATTGTAACAAATATCTTTTTACACTTGACCCCCCGGCACCACCGCAGGATGATTTTCAGCAAAGCACTGGGAAAATCAGAACGCAAGATTTTATAACACCTTAAAAACACTTTCAATGAGGAAAGGAAAACGCTACTACTTTCATAATTTGTTCCAGTGAACACAAAATATAGCTTCAAGTCGAGGTCAAGTGTTCATACATTTGCTGTATTTTGGCCCTACTGGTCACGACACGAAGTTTTTGTTAGTAGAAGCTCTAAAACTGACTACTGTCCACATTGTTCTGGCGGCTGGACTTAATCATTCATCATTTTTTCTTTGAGGACGAATATTTTTTCTCTCGTGTTGTAAAAAAAACATACTACGAAAATGTACAATATTTACTCACCAAAAGACTTTGAGTACTCAATGGGTTGCATCAAGTTTTCCTCCACAGCCTTTTTAAGTAGAGCTGAGTGGTGCTTGAGGATTGCGTCATCCACCGCAGCATCCACGCGTGTCACTGTATTCCCGCCACTCAGCCACGACTGCGATAAATTACAAAGAACTTAAACGAACGTAGTCACTGGATAACACGCATGTTCGTAACGAGAGGAGGATTTTCTCCAATAAAGATAGATACTTCATAAAATAATAGCCAAGTGTTGTTAAAAAACTGAAGAAGGCCTACGGCCGAAACGCTTCAAAGAGTTGGGAAGCCTCTCCGATTTAATGCTAATAAAAAGTTCTACAGTTGAAGACCACAACAGGCCCGTAGGCAGGGGGGTGCGCGGGGTGCCTACGCACCCCCCCCCCACGGACCCAAAAAGGTCCGCTTTTTGAGATTTAAAAAGATCGTGAAGAAATCCGAATAGGTTTATCGTAACAACTGTACTACCGTAAATCGAAACGACTAAAAAAAAAAACGGCCATAAGTGTGTCCCATAAATGTGGCTTTGAAGAGTCCACGTTTTCGAAATTTGCACCCCCCCAGCAAAAATCCTGGCTACGGGCCTGCACAATCTGTATCTAGCAGGATCTTCTTCATTTGCAGACTTCTTTGTTGGAAAGACAACTCCTTCAATTCCAATTTATACATATATAATATATACATGCTGCGCATATGTAGTTTTTGGTATTGTAGATGTTTTGTTGAGCTCTCTGAGTTTAGAACTGTACTAAACTTCTGTCATACTACATTGTATTTGCATTATGCATAGCTCACTCCAGTTTGAGCACTCTGATATACAGAAAACCAGTCTCAAAATTTTCCTCTGAGCTGCACTGATTAGTCCTCAAAGGACGAACCAGTACTGTCTGCAGATTGAGTTCATATAATATATCTATAGATAAATGGACGTTTCAACAAATTTCATAGTGTTCAATACATTGTGATTGTTGTAGAGCAAAACTAGTAAGGTTTAAGTTTGGTCAACTCATATTTTGCTCGACAATACTGTTTTGTGACGACCGAATTCTTCACTCTTCAGAAGCTGGTCGGTAATTAAACAGCCGAAACAATAGTTTTTATTACTTTTCCTTGATCAGTATTTAGGCTTTTATTAAAACTACTACAATTTCAAATCAAGGAATCGGAGTTCATTTATGATGATTTGGCCAACGTGAGTACAAGGAAAGGGTTAATTACATGTAATCAAATTACTACTGATAAATAATTATAGGTTCCAACAAAGTGGTCAACCCACCTGAACTGTGGGCACACCCTGAAGGGTCCCAGCGACAGTGTTCACCACGTGCAGCACAGCCGCCTGGACATCCCCCAAGGCCGGGTAGAACTGCATGTTGTCATCATCATCCAGGATTAACTCCATCTTGAATAACGGCAACCGGCTCTTGTCATTCTCGTCAAAAAGGATAGACCACGCGTTGATTGTTCTTGTGATAATATCCTTCAACTACAAAAATGCCAATAGGTTCAATTGATAAAAGTTCGTTTACATGATTTCTTGTAATATTTAAAGTTGTACAGCACTTTAAAAAGTTCATTCTAGACATTCAACCTCATTTCTAACGGCTCAGTCGGTAACACAGGTACATAAACCATTGCCCTAAGAAGATAAATGTTTACTGAAGTTTAAAACTTATTTAATTATATATATATATATATATATATATATGTATATATACTCACCTGGTTTGAAAGGAGGGTTGAAACACTGTTGTAGAAGCAATCCACTTGGGTAGCTGTCAGGTGTTTCAACATGTTCTTGTCGATAAACACATTCACCACCTCAGGGAACCAGCTGTCAAACAACAACAAACTCACTTTAAATAATTACCAACTTTGTATGTACAGTAAAACAAATATGGACACCCACTAAGTTAAGGTTCTTATGTACTTCAGATCAAACATGAACGAAATAACAAACAACCTAAAGATAAAATGTTCAGAACTTGAATTTGCAGCAGTTAAAATCCGTTTTTCATGGAAAGTAATATGTATAGACTTCTCATAATCCCAGGGCATGAGGGCAGGGGAAGAGAGAGATGACAAAAAAAAGAGAAGAGGGGGAAGGGGATGGGGAAGAAAGGGGGAAAAGGAGGGTCTACAACCTCTTCCCCTTGCCTTTCCTCACTCTGCTGCCCGTCCTCCATCCCCCTCCCTTCCCTCTTTTAACTCTTCTCCCTCTCTTTCCCTGATGATGATGAATACAGTATGTATACAGGACATGCTGATCATAGGTCTACGTGTCAGTCATGTCTCCTTTAAGCTGGTTTAATTGTTGTGAGGGATAGAAGTGAAAGAATTTTTTCTCTAATAATGCGCATTTTTTCTGCCATCACCACACAAGCAACTCACAGACTACATGTCAGTAATCTTATGTGCAACACCACCCCCAAGTGTTACATTATTCTTTAAGGTAGTGCCAAAACTAACAAACTCAAAAATTTCCATTCTTATGTGCATGTGGACTCAACACACATAACGTAGTTCTACAAAGTCATGTATAAAAAAATATTAAATATATATGTAGAGCAGCTAAGCATACATTTTGCATAATGGCTTTTACCTGTGCATTAGTTTTTCATCTGTTTTCTCACATTCAAGTGTTACATTATTCTTCAGGTGCTCACATTCAATTGGTCCCTGTGATCGCAAGTTGGACAAGTCTGTGATCAGCATTGTAGCATAGTGCCTGCCTTGGCATATGTTCAGAATTGTCTGCATTGATGGGTGAAGAATGTGTAGATTCTGCTGCAATGCTTCTCGTGCTGAGTTAAAGCTCTCCCGCCAGGGACTAGAGAAGTCCAGACCCCTGCAAACAAATACACAAAAAAAATGCTCAGAAAATGCAAAAAATATTAACAGTTTAACTAATTATAAACTGTCATGAGAAAATACAGTAGGTTGCCTCACAAAAGCTGAACTTACATTAATTCTTCTGGCAAATCTTCATCTCCTTCAACACCTTTCACGTGTGGCTTCACTAAAATGTGCTGAACTGTAAACAAGAGAAAAAATTAAATACTGTATATAGATCTGTACAGTAATTACCAAGTACAGCATAAAAAACTGTTATATTTTTAGATATGTTTGTGCACGGCTAATTTCTTAGGCCAAAATAAGGTTAAATCTTTGAAAATGTACAGGGACTGCTCTATAGCTAGAGTCTGTTCAACCGCACCAACCATTCCCCCTCCCCACCACCATCAACTAGCCAGGGTTTTGCATATTACCATATATTGATTTTTAAGTTTATGCTTTCAACAACTGCTTTAGAAAATAATGTTGTAATGATATTTTAAGCAATTAGTGTAATATACAATTTACATAGTACGTACCATGCAAAATAGGATAGGACTTTCTAATAATTTGGCAATTTCCGGTGCTTTTATTAGTATTCTAACTTATGGTTTTTGCCCTCAAAAAAATCCTTATTACATAATAATTACCATATGTTTTTTTGTCAGAGTGAGTTTACAATTAAAAATGTAAATTAAACTAATATACATGTATGTATGTGTCTGTTTTGCTTTAAAGCAAAAACATTGTTGCCACATTTATTACCATAGCAACAATTACTACTGTAATTAACAGTTAATTGCTTCCACATAACTTAATCAATTGCTTATTAAAATGAGAATGAATTACTCAGTTTTTAAGTTACCTGAATGTACATGTGCTATAATTATTAACCATTATCAGAGGATGTTATTAGTTGGACTGCACCCTGGCTTGTTAATTTATATAAAACAAAGCTAGGGAACAACAAAATAATGTATAAAAATTGCATACCCATAGATTTTTTCATGCTTGCTTCATACTCCTTGTGGACCTCTGCATGTAGCTCACTGATATGAGGCTGTAACCATGGAGACTGGACCAATCGTTCAGGAATCATTGTGAGTATTGTATCCCACCAATCCTGGGCCATGGGTGTGACTGGACCATCCTGCACACATTTCTTCATGAACTGGTAATTCAGCTGTTAGCAAAGATATTTATAACTCAAGGTGACAATTAATGGGTTTGTTTGTGATTGTCTGACCTATACCTTTTTGTATTTTCTGTGGAAGATTATATACAAGACTGTTTTCATAAATTATATAAGTTCAGGTGTTTTAAATTTGAAGGCTGTTAAAAAAAATGATACAGTTTTTAGCCTACAAGTTTGAACAACTTTTTGTCATTTGTAAAACCTTAATTTACACCCTGAAACTGACAAAGCAAAAATTTGTATTTATGGGAAAAACAATGACTTAGACTAGTATTTACATTTGTTTCCAGGGAAATGAACTATACCTCCCAGGTATTTATCCAAAAAGTGAGACTGACTGACTGACTGAATGAATGAATGAATGAATTAATTAATTAAAGAACAAATAAATGAAGTGCAAAACCTAATTTGAATAAAAAAATTAATATGCATGTTATTTGATCAATGTCAAAAACATCTCATTTATGACTGCATGACTACAGAATGATGTGGTAATGAAAGCTTTATCAATTCTAGAGGCAAGAGTTGCAAATGTGAGTTCTGAAACAACATTTGACAAACCCTTTGAGGACTTAAAATCTTAAGTCTAAGGACATTTCCACAATATAAAATTATTATTGTAATATATACAAAATAATGTTAAAAAATAAGTACCTTCCAATATATAATTGTAAACCTTAATTTGTAATTATGTTAACATAAAAAAAATTGATGAATGTTGAATTATTTGTCTTACCCGGATTCTTCTTTCACGGCTCATCATCTGAAAAGATGACAGTTATATATTATAATCAAATTAAGTATTGTCACTAAAAGAAGAACTATGTTACTGTTCCGTTAGTCCTACGGTATTAACAGCATACTTCACTATAAAAATTTTGAAACAATATCATAGCTCTAGCCCAGATACATCATTCACAAAAAGCGAAAACATGGCATGAGCAGTTTGTAAAGCTCTGCACAACATTCATACATTAGACAACAAAACTTCACTGGCTATATGTTTTAGTAGTTGGATTTTTTTCAATTACGACTGTCATCAACAAAGATTTTCATTGGCTAATGAATTCACATATATATATATATACATTGCAAAATACTTCTTTACTACATATAGTCAGTCTGTTGTTTGCAGCTGTTTTTAAATAAAATTATGTGGCTAAGCAACAGCACTTGCTGAAGCTCAAGAAATCACAATTTATCCTTAAATGTTTAGTTGAGGAAATCATCTTGCCACAACCATTTGCATGGAATAAACTGGAAATTCATGTAGGGAGAGGGTCGGGGGGTGTCATTGGCAAAGTTAGTTCTAAAGGGATGTAAGCTATACTTAATATTTAATTAGTAATGCGGTGAGCTCAAACCAGTAATTCCTGAGGGGTAAGAATATTGAAACTAATATTTTCTGGAACCATCTATTGTCTCTGTCACCACCATTATCATTCTCAGCAACATCACAGTCACCATCATCTTGATCATCATCACTAACATCATTTTTTGTCTAATATAATCACATGTACAGTTAACTAAGTTTAATTACCTGTGCAGGTACTTCAGGTTCTTTAGCAGATAATGGTCGAAGTTTGAGACTTTCCTCCGTCTCCTCTTTTGCACTTAGAGCCTTATCATACCTGAGATAATTTAATGTCACTGATCATGCATGATGTTGTATAATAAACAGTTAGAACTTAAGCTAATATAAGCTTAGCCTAGCATTTTCTGTTAGCACATAGTCAATAGGACAATAAACATTGATATTTACTGCTTTTAGAAAGCAAGGACAAGACAGTGTTCTACCGTAATTATTTTTGTATAAATTTAGTCTCAACAGTGTATATCTATTTACAAAGAAAATAATTAAAATATATTTTCTCTAAGTCAATTAATATCAAGTTATAAACTAAGCTACAAGAAACATGAAATTGTTATTAATCCTAATGGATCAACTGTAAGTAAAAGTGGTTTAGTTTTACTTAACTATACTAAAGCTGTACCACCACGAACATGGCATGGCATGCATGTATTGTATTTCAGTAAATATACACTAGAAAAGAACCAATTAGATTCAGGGATTTGAAATAGAACACATTAAACTTCTACTGAACATTAAATTAATATAAAGTTACTAAGGAAAGAAACAACTACGTATACGTGGGTGTACCTGCAGACATATTTTTTTATAAATTTGATCGTTTTTTTTTCTTATTCATTTATTATTAGAATCTAGAATATATTCAATTTAGCTAGTACATCTTAAAATTACCATCCATACAATCATGTACAATAACCTTCAATGTATCAAATGCATTTGAGCAGATGCCAAACTTTTGGAGCTGAAGATCACCACCAATCTTATAACTCTGAGTTCTAAATGACCTAGAAAGCTTTTATTAACCAGTTTTATACAGCTTTATTTTAACCAGTATATGCTTCAGTCAATATGAGATTATTTTTGTAACTTAAGTGTGAGTCACTCCTTATTTGAAAAGATGTTACAAAGGAATCTACTTGAATATAGTTCTAGGTGTTTCAAAACAAGACATCACATGTAATAACAGTAAGTAAGTTATAATATATTTATTTGTAAACAAAGCTCTACATTTTTTACACTGGAAATGTGTATGCATGCTCTGTTTACTGGTGATGTCTATTCTCACCACAGTTAATTACTGTTTTTGTACAATTATCTCCAGCCCTTGACAATTGAAACCTCAAACTTCCACTTCTATTCTATGAGTTACCAAATCGTGCTAGTTCATCTTTTCAAAAACCCAGGTTTTAAAATAAGTCCATAAAACATACAAATTAAATATATTTATAAAAAGTTACAGTACTTACAGAATATTCCCCAGCAACCCTTTCATATGGTCACTTCTTCTGTAAGTTCTCAGATAACTCTTGTCAAAGTTAGAGCTGGGTGATGTGGGTGATGCTATTGGTGGCAGACGAGGCAACCTGCCTGCTGAATTAGGAAGGGCTCTTTCTTTGCCCAGGGACATCTAAAAGTATAAAAACATGCAGTTTACAGATCTGTCCATTTGAATAGAAGTATTAGTTTTGTATTTAACAGCAAAATTGTTTAGAATTAGACATGAGTGACAAATAAATGCTGCTTCAATTATCAATCAAAATATGATAAGTGTAAGGAAAAATGATAGATGCATGACTCTAACCTGTGGCAGATTTACAGGTAGAGTGTAAATGTTTTAAAAAAAGGCACAAAATAAATAGAACTGATTGAAGAAAACAGTGCTTGTGCACAGTCAGGTGACTGAGTAGGTCATAACATAGGCTTTTGATCATGGTTGACAGAATTTTAGATAATATTATAAATGACCTATCAACAATAGCAAGTTAAGTTTATTTACAAAAATACTTCCATCATGTGGCACAGACATTACTGTACCATGATAAGTTTAGTTATTATATGGCTGACTGATTTTGCATGCTGTGATTGGTCAGTTTCAGGTCTGTAAGTAGCCGTACGGACCTCTAGTTCTGGAGCAGCTATCACTTACAGTGTCACTTACTTCAAACAATCAAGAAAGCCATATAATAAACATCTTATTAGCCTCGTTTTCTCGGTCTGTATGGCAAGTTATGGATCCTCATTTTTTTCCTTCCTTGTTTTCATGGCCTGGGCACTTCAGCTTGGGCCATAAAAGAAAGGAAAACTTGGTCCAAAACTTGCCATATGGACTTCACACTCCACTAATAAGAGGTATGTATTAGGTTTGTGTATCTGCTCAGACCACATACAGAATTTTGTATTCTTCTATTTTATACAGAGTTTTCAAGAGTAGAAATTGAAATACTTTTAGCCATCTGCTGTACATGTGATGTGCCTGAATTTCTACCCTCTAGATATATATCAAAGATAGGCCAAGATAACTTGCAGAATACCTCTACATAATTTGCATGCCAACCCACACTGAAAATTCACAAAGTTGTTTCACGATAATTAAGCAGACATATCATATGCGTGTACATAGACATTATAAGAGAGTGTAAGTTGTTTTGTTCTTTTATGAAAAAAGACTGAGATGGCATTGATAGTATGAGTAGCGAATGGCTTGCCGTGTCTGGGTATTCGGCAACTGCTACAAAGTTAGGAATGTAGACTGTGCAGATTTTGACATGCAAGTATTAATTTTCGTGGATGTTTGTAGTAGCAGGAAATGAACTTACAAGCAGGATTTCTACATAGAGGGGAATTAGTATTGCACTGAGCAACCTAGAGAACAGTTCATGTCAAATGGCTGGTAAAACAAACTTATAAGATCGCAGATCTATCTGTAAACAAAGAGTTTTTCTTCGTCTGTCTGTTGGTTTCTAGGTCAGACTAACAGTCACAGACTAAATGTATAATGACATTTTACTCACCTTTCAATGTGTTTTCTTTAACTCTTCAAAAAAAGTACTAACTTGGAGGCGCAAACTAAATGTTTATTGCCTGTCCTAATAAGAAGCCAGCTTATATCGTAGATCTAATGTGGTTAAATCCCCAAAAGTGCATCTGATTGTACAATTGTCCGCCATATTTCCAACATGGCCGCTCTTTCTGTTACTATAGTGACGTCAACTTCCGATGTACACACATAAAAAACTATCCTGAGGGAGGTAGGGACGTGAACTTGTCGCCGATAGAGTTTTTCCACGCTCCAGACGCTGCTCAGCTGAGCACTATTTTTGAGTTCTCGCGGTTTTCTGTTTTTTCCTTCAATTTTTCTTATCTAATTTTTTTTTTATCATGTTCTACTTCTTGTTGAGCTTAGATCAGCAAAAAGCAGCTCCAGATGCCAAGTGACTGTTATTTGGTCATAATTTTGAGGGGGGGGGGGAGAGGGGGAGAGCTGGATCTGTAAACTTCAAAACGAGGCGCGCGCTTTCACGTGAAAACAAAATGGCGGACGAAAGTGCTTTGATGCAGCAACTGAGGTACTGATCAATTTTATCAATTATAACAAGGGCAAATCGAAAGTTAGTGCGCCTGTAAGGTACCTTTATGTATTACATGTTGCATGACCCAGAACAGTACCAAAAGTTTTTTTTAAAATTTTTGTTTGACAGTTTTGTTAAACTGGCTGATCACAGACCAGTAACAGTTTTGATAGCTATAGACAAAAGAATAGCTAGCTATTTATGCTGTCACATTTTCTTGTGGTGTACTGTGTAATAGTTAATAAAAATATATATTCAGTGTTTATTTAAGTGTTAAGTGAAATTCCCTTAAGTTCTTTTTGTTTTATATGTTTAAAAAATTGTTCATTTATTACTAAAATTTATGCTGTTGTTAAATATAACTACATCAGTATATTTACAGTCGTTTTCTCTACCAACTTATTAATTGTCGTACTCTTTGCCAACTTTTCCTAATCTTGACCTTCTTCTTTTTTTCTCCATTGTTGGCACTGACTTGATGAGCAGCCCACAAGTGGTTACTTTGATTTGACTTTGAATTACAAAATGTGGTCATGTACAAGGAAGGTGATTGATAGATTCTACTTGTATATGTTCAACTCAACTCAAAGGCCAGGATTAATAGTGCAGCAGCAGTTTGGCACTGCTTTAGCTTTCATTCTTAGAAGACCTAAATTGGATGGGAGGGTGTCAAGATTCAAACAAACTAGCAAAGGCTCGCTAAGGATTCAATCAACAGAAGCAATAGAACGACAAATGGCAATCTGCAACAAGAAGCAAAACTTAGACCAGGCAATTCACACAATGAATAATGCAAGGCTACTAGGAGTTGTCCCTTCAGCAAAATGTTTTGACACTGTGTTATATTTGTGTAACCTATATGGAAAACACAAAGAACTTGACAGATGGTACATGGAAAGACAGAAACATTATGATGGCATTGGATGGGGAACTCTGATGAGCTTAGTTCGATCTTTCTGTGATCGAGGACAGTGGGAACCTGCCATGATCCTGCTGCATAATCAAATGAAGGAAAAGAAATTGTACCATACCAGATTTTACAACCCTATCATTCAATGTGCTGCAGAAGCAGGTCAAACAGATATTGCTTTTCAACTGTTTAAGGAAAAGATTGAACTTTCTGTTTCAGTTTTCCATAAGGGAAGTCTTCTTATTCCTGATGCTGAAATGTTTGCAGCTCTTATAAGGTGCTGCTATAAAGAAACATCAAAGAGCCAAGGAATGTCTGTGACCACTGCACGACACACTAACCGGTCAGTTAAGAACTTATTTTTTTTGGAAAAACATGTAAAATTTGACCAGTCCTGAGGATGTTCTTAATTCAGCCAAATGTTTTCTTGAATTCTTAGACAAATCTCAGCCTTATAAAAATTATTCTTATTAGCAAGGTTCTTATAAAGCAAAAAGGTGCACAGTGCCCAGGGTTGTCAATTTGTGCTTTTAGTAGAAGGCTCACCTATTAACCCTTTCAGCCCCAGGCAATTTATCAACATCTAACTTCTCCTTACAAAACTCAAACAAAATTATATATTAACAGGTAATGAGAAATAAGAAATTGATCAAGTAGAACAAGCTGTTGAAGATACATCTATGAAAAGCCAAATTTACCATCACACCATTTGTTGTGTTTGGGGCTTAAAGGGTTAAAGTAGGCAGCATTATAATCTGTTCAAGTCTGCCAACAAAACATGCATTATAAACTACAGTAAGAAGACAATATTTTAGCCAGCATTCAGATCACATTATGGTAGGCAGCCAAATTCACTGGTCACTGGCAATCCTGAAATGTCTGAACCGTTTCATTCTAGTGACCTTGTTTCCATAATTGTATCTATGTTAAGCAGACATTAAATACATGTAGGTATTGCTTTAATGCTTGGACAACCAAAAATTTGGTTCTGTTAATTCCTGGTCAACTAATACAAGAAACTAAACTTTGAGCCCAGAGTTTACCACATGAACTGAAAAAGAAAAAATGTAGCAGCAGCCAAAAAACACCTCATTTTTCTTGGAAATCTAAATGATATATATCAAGCTGGTTTGAAAAAATGGGAAAAAATATTCAGACTGCTTGCACTGGCCCTCAAAATTGTTGGAAAAAGCTGAAAATAACCTCCTGATTGTCCAAAGAGGATGCTATCTTAAAGTATTGTGTCTTTTTTCAACAGAGCGATTGAGGTATTCAAATATTTCCAGAATACTGGCGCACCACTGCCAATGCTGGTATTAGATGCAGCCAGCAACTGGTTTATACATGATCCAGTTAATACCTGGAGATGGGAAACATCAACAATTGACAAGGAGGGCAGGTGCAGCGCATGTGGTTCATGCCTTGCAAGAGGAAATGACAAACTATCTGTGGACTTCCACCGCCTGGGGGATGAAATTTTGAATCAGTTTTCAAGTAGACAGCAACCCCAAGTCTTGAGTGAAAAAGATTGTGCACAGTTTGGGAGATTCCAAAACTTTGTTAAATCCCATGGACCATTTGATATCATCATTGATGGGATGAATGTTGGTCTTTCTGCGACTGACAAAAGGGAACCAACATTTGTTAACACAAAGGAGCTTAGAGACCTAGTCCTTCAGTTTACCCAGAAAGGAAAAACAGTTTTGGTAACACTTCAGAGTGCTGCCTTGTCAAATATTAACAATTCTGCAGATTATATTGCAGAGCTCAAAGGCATGTGCTTTGTGAATATCACAACACACAAGTGGGATGATCTGCATATTCTTTATGCTGCTGCATTCAGCGGAATGCAAAATGTTAAAGTGGTGACTAATGACATGTTACAAGACCATCATGTTCTGTTTGGTTTGGACTTAAAGTGGACATTTTTGAAGTGGACTAGATTAAATTGCATTAGCTTTCAAATTGACAAGGAGAGATCTCAGATTTCCATTTGTGAAAAGCTGTTTGATCCCATTTTGCAGGCAACTGACAATTCATGGCATTTTCCAGTTGAAGATGGAAGTTGGCGATGTGTCAGTAAACAACTTAGCAGGAAATAGTTCCCAGAGTTGAGTCAGTGATCTTTGAGATGGATGGCACCATCAAATGCATGCAAGTGACTTCAGAATAAAATTTGACAAAATTCATCAAATCTGGTATCATCCCTATCCAGCTTGGAGTAGATGGGATACCTGGATAGGGTTAAAACACCCTTTTGTTATCAATGTATAATTTATATAGGAAGTTGTTAGTTAGCACTTCTCCTGGGCAAGATAGTTGCAAAATATAAATTAACACGAGTTGTATGCTACTCACATGCTCATAACCACACACTTCATTGTAGGTATCTGCCTCACATTCAGTATTAGGGCAGACAATTGACCTGGTAATTAACACGATTGAGACAAGCTGTTCAATAAAGCATCTTGATGGCTTCATGCATTTATTCCATACCTAACAACTCAAGAAACTACAGTGAAAGCAAGTATACCTGTCATTTAAAAACCTCATCCACCAACTGGAGGAGATTACCAGGATTCTCATTAAGTTTTGGTTACCCTTGGACGCCAAATTTTTTGATACTTGCAAATGACAACCAGGCAAGTATAATCCCACTATTACCTACTAACAATAAGGAAACATACTTCACAAATTTCATTTTATTGGGATCAAAGGTTTGCTTAAAAATATTTTTTTATATTTTGTCAAGACTGATTGAAAATGTCTGTACTCCAGTGACTAGATTTTGTTTCAAGATACACAGATACAGGCTCTCCAGCAAATAAGCAACATTTACTCTTCAAGACAATAGCTACAGGTCTAGGGGAGACTTGAGTGTGTTAGAGTATTAGAGAGAAAAATGTTAGCCACCATTTTGACACCCAGGCCCCTACCCTATAACAGCCCCCGATTTTGGGAGGACAATAGACTCTTCCTTTTGTCTTTCTCAATAGATACACGTACAATAGATAAGGGAGACTTAGAGCGTGTTAGAACTTTATTTGGAGAGAAAAATGTTAGCCACCCTTTTGAGACCCCTGCCCTTACACCTCTGAATTGTCCCCCAATTACATAACTTGAGGACAATAGAGACCACTCCTTTTGTGTTTCACAATAGAGGCACATTCCAAGGGAGCCTTCAAGTGTGTTAGAACTGGATTTAGAGCAAAAAATGTTAGGTGCCTTTTTGACACCCCTGTATATCCCTCCTTGGTGTCCCCCAAATTTGTGACTTGAGGTTAATAGAGACTGCTCCTTTTCCATTTCACAAGAGGCACACCCCAAAGGAGCCAATGAGTGTGTTAGAACTGGATTTTGAGCAAAAAATGTTAGGTATCCTTTTGGCAGACCCACCAATACCCCTCTTTGTTGTCCCAAATTTCGTGACTTGAGTACAATAGAGACCATTCTTTTTCTGTTTACAATAGTGGTACATCCCAAAGGAGCCACCGAGTGTGTTATAACTGGATTTAGGGGGGAAAATTATAGGTACACTTTTGGCACGCCCACCAGTACCCCTCAATGTTGTACCCCGACTTCATGACTTGAGGACAATAGAGACCGCTCCTTTTGTGTTTCACAATAGAGGCACGTCCTAAGGGAGCCTTCAAGTGTTAAAATTGGATTTAGAATGAAAAATGTTAGGTGCACCTTTGGCACCCCTGCAAGTAACCCTCTTTGTGACTTGAGGACAATAAAAACCGCTCGTTTTGTGTTTCACAATAGATACAGGTCTCAAGGGAGACTTTGAGCATTTAGAGAGAAAAATGTTAGCCACCCTTTAGAGATCAGGGTCCCCACTCTTCTATAATGGCCCCCAACTTTGCAACTTGAGGACAATAGAGACCACTCCTTTGTGTTTCAATAGATACAGGTCTCGCTTGATTTAGAGAGAAAAATGTTTGCCGCCCTTTTGGCAGCCCTGTCCCTACTCCCCTATAATGACCCCCAATTTCGTGACTTGAGGACAATAGACTGCTCCTTTTGTGGTTCTCAATAGATACAGGTCTCAAGGGAGACTTCGAGCATGTTAGAACTTGATATAGAAAAATGTTAGCCCCCGATTTCATGACTCAAGGCAAATGTCCTACTCCTTGACCCATTACCAAGACTGTACCCAGTTACCATAAGGTGTGTTTATTACAGAACTCCAGCACGCAGTAAAGTTTGAGTAAAAACCAGGCTGTACTTTGGTCCAACCAACAACTTACCCTAAATGCTCCAACACAAGCATGGAAGAAATTGAGATTTCACAAATGCCATATCTTTATCTGGGAATAAATCAACCACAGGGAAACGAGGTGACAAGATAGAGCGTAATACCATGAAAAAGTGACAGGTAGGTGCAAAGGAATTTTTCGCAAGATTCACAATTTTGTACCTTTTCTATCTGGCTGGCATATACTTGGCTTTTAAGCAACTTTCAGTCAGAGGTATATTTTTGGGTAGACAATTAAAATGTGCCCCTTCACGCCTCCCCATTAGTTTTCATCAGTAAACCCCTCTGAGGTGTGGGGCTCTCTGAATATATTGGGATATTGAAGAACTGTCATCCTTGTACATAATGAACACAAAATTATGAAGTTGATGTACAAAGACTGTCATCTTTCTTAAAAGAGACAACAAAAGTCTTCTCAGGACCCCCATATGAAAATCACACAAGATTCAGTGGTCAAAAATTTTAATAACCATGACAGCAGTCAAACAAGCACTTATGATCGAGGTCTCTCTTTCTTCTCCTTGAACAAGGCGAGCAGCGATACATTTGCCACTTTCACCACTTTGAACCTAACTCCAGGGATGTCACCGACAGCATGACCACGTCGACCAAATCCAGATACCAAGACCTCGTCATTTTCTTCAATAAAATTCAGGCAACCATCATTGGGAACAAATGCAGTGATTTTTTTGCCGTTCTTGATAAGTTGCACTCGGACACACTTTCGGATGGCTGAGTTTGGCTGTTTGGCTTCAACACCACTGAAATAAAATGCTACAACTTTAGACTTACACAAGGGAGTAACTGTTGTCACACTTACAACTATTGAGTTTGCAATCTATCCATGTTTGTCTGTAAGGCTCTTTTACGAAACTAACTACCTTAAATGAGCAGAAAATGCAAGCATTTACTGTTGCCTGACTGTTCCCAATGATAATATAAGTAATAATGATAACAACAACTACAATAATTTCTTTATTTCCTGGATTAAAAACAAATCAAGCAGTAAAATAATTTTAAAAAATGCTTGAAATTCAAACTTGCTTCCTAACTTACAAACTTAAAAAGAGAAATTGCACTAAAAAACTAGCACATGTGCAAAATTGTTTTTATTTTTTTTAACCTAATAAGCTGCTTTTCACTGCATTATTCTCATACACTTTAATGTTCTTGATGTTTAACTGAGATGGGTGGCTCTTCATGGCTGCTGATTTTTTTGCAGATCCTGATTTTTATTAGAAGTTCCTTGATACCTAACTTCAGGCTATTGACCCCTAATGTTCTTTGAGCTGTGCTAGTATATTTCTTTTTGAAAAATTTAAGAAAATTCCAGCAAACAGAACATTAAGTCAAGAGACAGCATCAGCCATGCACAAATTAAAAAGTTGCATAACCTGAATGTAGGTTTAGCACAGTGCAAAGCAGGATGGTTTGAATAACTTATCTAAAGCAAAAAGTTAAGACAACAGCAAACAATAATAGAGTAACAGACTGAATAGTAGTATTTATACAAGTGCTCTGCTTTCACCGAAGTTTGTAGCAGTCAAGATATGACATAACAAGGGCACAGTCAATTTTTTCAAGGGTTTTGCTAGGAAGTATTTCAAAAAATGAGAATTGTATAAGCTTGCAGTATTTCTTCAAATGGACACTTTCACAGCTTTGCACATGCGCAAGTTTGGATGACAGCCAATAGAAACCAAAAAAATACACCCTAGGAATTTTTCCTGACCTCGTTCGACTTTAAAAGATTCTTTTATTGTTCTACAAATGCTCAGGTTCTCAAACTTGATTGGCGTTTGGCCCGTAACAAAGCAAATTTCTTAGATTTTTCGCACAGTTTCTGATCTGAGCAACTTGACATCAACAGTGGTCAGGATAAATCCCCAGGTGTATTTTCTTGGTTTCTATTGGCTGTGAGACAAAGGCTGTCATCCAAGCTTGTGTATGCGCAAAGCCTTGAAAGTGCCCTTTAAAAGTGACTTCATTAAATGGGAATGGGATTTTGGAAAATATTCACATGATCAAAAACCAAAATAGTAACTAATCTTGTTTCCATAAGATGTCTGCACCATGGTGACTGGAGTTATCAGTATTGAGGCACAAGTAACAAAGGCCCTCCAGTGAATAAAGCACAGTTCACTCTGCGAGACAATAGCACTGATCACTTCATTGCAGTCAACTGCTAGTGATAGTGACTCTAGCCTCGCCTCTTCAACCCTTTTTTTAAACTCTATATAATATATGTATGTACATGTTCACCATGCAAACTTCTTCATTAACAGCTTTCCAATGATTCCCACAATGATAGTTTGATTGCAGGCAAAAGGAACGGAAACGTATTTACACTTCAACTATACACAAAAGACCAAGACTCTAGTTTAATTAATCAATTTGTAAAGAGAAAAGGGAAATTGGAAAATGCGCAGATACAGAACAGCAAGTTGAAAGCTGCTGAAAAATGCAAAGGAGGTGAAGAAGAGGTAAAAAACTTGTCCAATTCCCCTTCCATATGCAATCATCCAGACCCAAAGTGCCAAATATTAAACAAGATCCTTGCTCATTGTCTCAAAAAAATCGCAAGAACTAAAAAAACTTGTTGTTTTGCAAATTGATGTTGACCAATCATTTATTTGCAGAAGTTTTACTGAAAACTCTAAAATTCATCCATACATTCTATATTAAGGCCTTGTAAGCAATTAATTTTGTAGCCAAAATTTTGATTATTAAAAGCTGTTGAGGTGTCCCACTCGGTTAAAGCACAGCTTGATTTCTACAGTTGGGACTTACACACAAATTAGAAATCTTTGATTTTTTCCCTTGCTTGCACTTATTCAACTTTTTATTTCCCCATTCTCTCTCTTTGCTCCTACCATTGGTGTTAAATATTTTAAATTATCAAGTTTGGAAAAAGACTGACAACTGAGATAAAAAGAAAGGCTGCATGGCCAGTAAAATGTTTCTGCAACTCCTGCAAAATTTTGACAGAATTTCCCACCAACTCTGGCACTTCTTGTCTGATTGACTTTGCTATGGGATCATATCTTAATCGGTAACTGCCTTTTATGAATGGATTTTGTTTGTCAGCATAAGAAAGTCATTGAAGAATATACTACCATTCTGAACAAAATCTTTATGCTGTATGCACTTTTTGAGCGAGTACTGAACTTTCGAGTTTCAGCCCTTCTGTATCTGCCACAGCAAAGTCAAAATTTTAACCAATTTCATGCTAGAAGCAACTGATTGCACACAAGCAAGTAAATTAAGGTATACATTGCTGAGTATCATACTTACTTTACACAGTGGATCGAAGGTTACATTAATTAGTGATATTAACGATTACTGGGGCCTATAATCCAATATGGCCACCAGAATGTGAAAACCAAACTAACAGTTTATGGTTAATGAAAGTTTGTTTCATAGCAATAAGTCAACTTACACTTTCTCGAGTACAATTCCTTTAGCGTGGGACGCTCCACCGAACGGGTTAGCCTTCAAAGCGGTGCCCAAATGTGCTTTCTTGTATTCCTTGTCGTGCCATTTCTGATCACGGCGGTGAAGTCGCAATTTACGTGCAGTTCGTAGACCACGTGGCTTGCCTAAGAGGGAACATCCGAAATATTTTAAAAAGAGTCTAGTCTTCAAACTCCAATGCTCTTAGGTCACTAGTATGAATGTGTTTGCAAGGAAAATTGTGAAAAATTCGATAACACGTGGGAAACTAACCCATTTTGATCGACCACGAACAGCGAAAGAGGACTACCCATAAGGCTTTGTGCGCATTTGACCAGAGTTCTTTGCGCCTTGGGGAGTACTCGTCCCAGACCCTTGGTCAACAACCGGAAGGTTGTGCACCGGAAGACTCTACTCCGGTCACGCCAGCTACTGTTGATTTTTTAAAATAATATATTACCCTGTAACAAATTTTATTAAAATATTTCATTTCTATCATATCAGCGTTTGAATGGTATAGTAGTGGAACGTGCACGCTTAAAACCACTTTAATTATTCCGTTTTCATCCAACTCCAGATATCTCGAAATCCTCGAACCTTTTTCAGTTTTTCTAGGAGGTTCGAGTTACCGGGACTCAACAGTCAACTGCAGTAACAGAAATCATGCTGTCTTAAAAATAAGATTAACTCAAGAGAAAAACGTTACGAATCAAAATAGCACCGTCCATAGAAGCATTGTTCGAGAAGGTTTACCAAAAAATATGCAGGCCTTGAGACTGTGCAGAAGCGAACTCTCGTCCAAAAGTGTCAGTCGGCGGGCCACACGTAAAGGACACGTGGGAGATCGGGTTAAGAAGAAAAAAGTCGATTATTTTCAAAATAAGGTTAAAGAAAACCTTAAAAATGTCATAGAATACGCTTGCAAACAGGTGTTGTGACTACCAGAAAAACCCTCACTTTGTTCTGGGCACAACTGAAAAAAATGCCTTATTGGACAAAGGCGAATGCCCTTTCGACAAAGTCGGGATGCGCTTTATGACTTATGTTGGCAGACGTTTCGTGCGGTTACAATCGTAATTCAGTTAATGTCACTGCCACCTATGTCCTCGAAGTCGAAGCAACAGTTCCCTCGAAACAAGCCGGAATTGCAAGAGTTGTGGGATTACGAGTCTCAGGGAATTCTGAACAACGAAAACTCTCTCTGTTATAACATCTGTTGAGGATATTTACATTGTTAGCACGCGGAAGTTGTGAACGGATTGTCTGCCCTTTAAGGAAGACCATGAGAGAATCCAGACAAGTAAATACACCCTAAAGTGAGGCTCAACACTCAGTTGAAGTGACTGCGATCAAAAGCAGAAGTTTTTCGCCAATTTGACATGTCATCATTCAAGGTCAACTAAGTAGAACCAGCAAGGTTCAGACTTACGACCCAGTCTTTAAGGCCCGTTCACACTACCAAATTTTGGTGCAATTTTTGTCGCAAATTCCACGGCAATTTTTGTCGCCGCTACATTGTATCTAGTTTCGAGATGGTTCAAAAACATTGCAAGTTTCTTGACACCCAAATTCACGTAAACTGTAGGTATTTTACATATACTTTTGGAAGTAACAGCGCGAGTGCAAGAAAGATTGCAATGAGAATCGCGACAACAGTTACGCCAAAAATTGATGGTGTGAACAGGCCTTTAGCAAGTTATATTTATGACATTACATCCCACATCAAGAAATCGCACAGACAAGAAAGGAGATAAAGAGGTTGAGCAAAGTCTATGACGCTAGTAAGTTCTTATACAGAAACTAGAGGCTACAGGTAGCCTTCACTCGCGGCCACGTAACAAACGAGATATTTTAGCAAAACTAGTGCACTTG